>JAYGXS010001734.1:0-12583 GCA_036362985.1 Ligula intestinalis | reverse complement strand
GATCGTGTCACTCCGTGGCACACCCACCTTTAACCTGGCCAAATGGATGTTCCGACGCTTGAATCCCCTTACGTCGGGCTCAAGTACGACAGTCCGATCAGCCACGGATTTTCTGGAGAGAATAACTGGATTAAAACTCGAGGCAGATGAGATCATGATATCATTCGACGTCACCTCATTATTCACCTCGATCCCGCAGAGTCTTGCCATTGAAACCGTAAGTGACCTCCTGGACAGCCAATATATCGAGGCAGCCAAAACACCGAAACGTGGACATCTCTTGCAGTTGCTGAAGTACTGCCTCAGAACTTAATTTACCTTTGAAGGGACAATCTACGAGCAAACCAAAGGTACACCGATGGGATCACCTCTATCTGGTTTCGTCGCTGAGGCAGTCCTACAGAGGTTGGAAGCGTTAGTGTTCGCTGACCACAAGCCCAAATTTTGGGCGCGTTATGTAGACGACACTTTCGTCATTATCAAGCGGGAAGGAGTCAACAACATTCATGCCCTCCTGAACTCCATTTTTCCAGATATTCAATTCACAATGGAGACAGAAAACGAAGGGCAACTAGCATTCCTAGACGTTTTGGTTCATCGCAAGACTGACGGGAACCTCAAGACGACAGTTTACAGGAAGGCTACCAACACTCGCCAGATCCTGAGTTACCAAAGCAACCATCCATTGTGTCACAAACGCAGCTGTGTACGAAGTCTCTACAAGAGGGCTGAGACCCACTGCAGTGAAACAGCCGACAAAGTGGCCGAACTCCGCTATCTACGGCAGATGTTCACCATCAATGGGTACCCCGGAGCTTCATAGAGCGGAGTAGGCGGACTAACCCGATTAGAAAGCCAACGGTCAGCCAACCAAAAGTCTGGCGGGCGCTACCATACATCGCAAACGTGTCTGAAGCAGCTGCTCGACTCCTGCAACCATTGGGTATCGCAATCGCCCACAGACCCGAGGCAACGATCAGGCAATTGGTAATGAAACCAAAGGCCCCCCTGTCCCGAGGTGAAACTGCCAACGTCGTGTACCGGATCAACTGCAGTTTCTGCGAAATGAACTATGTAGGGGAAACGGGCAAGCGATTGCAGACACGTATGACCGAGCACGAGGGAGCGGTGCGCAGACAGGAAGAACGCTCTCTAGTGGCAGAACATTGTGCAGCCACTGGGCACAAGTTCGCTTTAAAAGACGCTGAGATCGTAGGGCGTGGAAGCGACCAGATGACCAGGGAGACGCTCGAAGCCTGGTATACCACAAGTAGCCCCATTAATCGGTGTGTGACGCTACCAGTTGCCTACCAAAGTCTACGGGAAAAGCACAGGAAGCAGAACCACAGGCAGGAACGCCGACCAGACGCACCAGCCGACAGCACAAACGAGGACGTAGGACCACCCGACGCAAACACGAATGGGGGACAAGCTGTTTTGACCACAATCCTGCGAGATGGCCAACAGGATGGGAACGCGGGTGAACACGAGCCCACGCCGATAAGAGATGACGGTGACTTTGACTGCCGGGCCGCTAGCAACCGAGAGGTCAACGCGAACATGGCAACCACAATTTGCACCTCAAGGGGAAGGTGTGAACGCGACATGACCTCGGCCGGGCCCAACCTACGAACGATGTGCACCCGATCAATGGCAATTATCCCGCCAACGCCACCACCCCCGGATAAGACGAGCCCGCAGCCGCATGACAACAGTCATCCCCATGCCTAGCTAAATTTTACCTATAAATACTGTGATTGTTCGTGCATTTACCACCTTTGACAATGGAAGCTTGTCTAATTCCGAAACGTCAGGACATTAAATCCTTGGTTCCTGTGATCGCTTTGCCTTCTATATATATATATATATATATATGAGAAGATAAGGCGATCTCGGGAACCATTGTTTTATCGTCCTGGCGCTTCAAAAGGGTACAGGCTTCCGCCATTAGAGGTGGTAATTGTAGCGTGCTTTACAGTATTTATAGGGTTTGGCAGTCATTGTCAATAGGTGTTTGACCAATACAGGGGAGGGGGGAGGAGGAAGGAGGGGGTTAGACGGTATGTTCAGTCATCGTGCCCTGTGAAGCGTAATTACTCCAGTCAAGGGGTCTCCCGTCAACTTCCGGTGTTCACGCTTGTGCAGCTGTCATTGACCGAAGCTGTCTTCCCAGGCCGGGAATCCTGCTTACGCCCTTACGTCCATCCGGTTTCACACTTGCAGGCTAACCGGATGAGCTGGCTGAGCTGATGATTTATACTTCAAGTTGTGCCACTCTTGATGACTGAAACCCGTATGTTTTGAAACGTCAGGACGATAAAACAATGGTTCTTGTGATCGACTTTTCTTCTTATTTATGTCCGAAGACGCGCATCTTTGCTTCTATTAGCAGTATTCATATATATCCCGATCATCATCCCCAAAAGAAGACGAAGATGAAAACAAGGCGCTGTCGTGGACCACACTGTTATTGCGGTGAGTTGTGTGTTCCTGCTTGCCGAAAATTGGAATGCCGCAGCACCCATCTCGAGTCATCAATACACCGACCAACCCAAACATGTTAGCCGGGTCCGCACATTGAACGCCAACCGGTCCAGCAACCCGAGTATGGGAGGAGAACTGATAGTAGCCAGCCGAGTGCACACGATGCGCACACAGACCCGATGGCGACAACAACAGACGGGCAGGCGACGAGGGGCGAACGAGCGCGTCCACAGAGGGCAGATTGCCTCGCGCACGACCGAGATGACTCATTTTAAGCTTTTAGCTCTTTTGTTTCGATGCCGAGCAAATGTTTCCCCTCAAGTGTTATAATGGCCGTTTAATGATAGCATTTTTGTGTTAACGTTTCATTTGTTCGCAGATTTGGATAGTTTAAAACAAAGGATTGCTACTAGTAATTACTACCACATTTAGGGGGCGGCCAATGTACACAGAGGTATATACAACTGACAGCTAAGCTCTTATTTGAAAAAAAAAACTTCGCATTAATTGGTAAGGAGTTCCACGGACATAAAATGAACAAAGTCGTAGCTGCATTCGAAACGCGGTTAGATAAATTAGTAACTTTGACGATGTTCGCTGTGACAGAAATGGGAAATCACTCTTGCTCTATGTGCACACGTTATCATACTCATGCAGCGACAAGTAGCAGCTGATGAGCTCTCTCGAAATTTATTGATATCAATAAATTCTGCTGCTTTTGCCTGCTTAATTTATTTGACACCCCGCCGATGCCGGCACCGACACCGCGAGTTTTTTCACAATTATTTCAACTAAATTGACCAAATTTGCCAAGCCCCTGACAATTAAGTCAGCCCGGTATTCATGCTGGTATATTCTAGATGATTGCATAGGAAATCCTGCTTGGGCATTCATCTTGCTCTACCATAATGATGGATTGCATAGGAGCGGAAATTTGCGCGGGTAAAATCGGTCAAAGTGTACTTAAATTCACGCCGCATTAAGTGACGCCCTGGCTGAAATCGGTAGAGCGTTGGCTGCCCAAAAGGCCTTTCCTGGTGTGCGGGTTCACTTCCCGCCGACACAGCGGGTTTTTTCACAATTTTCACGATTATTCACATGTCAAACAGAAGGGCGCGCGCAGCCGCAAATACAGTGCCGATTATTGCCTGCTTGACATCATCTGCGTTAAGCTTTATGAAGTGTATGGCTGCCACTGGGATTTTAAATTATTGGAATAAAACATCTGCGTGGGAGGCTAGAAATATTGAATCCTATCTCTAATATGTGGGGCATTCCTGCCCCATTAGAACCACTGAGTCGATCGCTTATGTTACTCTTTGAAAAAGCATTCGCTCAACCATGCAGTCGCTGCTTTTTTGAATTTGAAAACGCTACCCATTTACTGGATCTTCAGGTAAAATACGAACGAAAACCGGAACGGTACGTGTTTTGGATGAAAATTATTAAATTATCTAGGGTATGTCTACCGGTTTAACTTGCTGTAAACTATGTGATGGAGCCATACGCATGTACCATTTTTATCATATATATTATATATTATAGTTCAACTTCAACATAGAATCGTCCAAATAAACGCAACATGCATTAAGCTATCATGGAACCCACCAAAAAATTATCCCCTATCTAATATACGGGGTTACGATGTTTCAAAATCCAAAAATGGTCAGCTTATCACGAAAAAGTTGGAATCAAAGAAATTTAACATGCAATACCTATTCACGGCATTGAAGCCATTTACGAAATACTCATTCGCCATCTTGCCGGTGTTGAAGGATTATGCAAAGGCCATTTCGCCGGCTAATATGGAGGCTGTCACATGGCCTGCAGGTTAGTAACTTTGCGCCATTTATTTGCCGTCATCGGTTCCTATGTTAGCATAGCCATTAATGACCCGGTCTTTGCAGGCAGAAAATGCAGAACTTCGCGGTGAGAGAAGCTGAAGATGCTGGAACCAGCAACAAGAAAGATGAAAGAGCAAAGGAAACAAAAGGAGTCAGAAAAGCCTTTAAGAAATGTGCACATCTATGTTTCCAAAGTGTACCATTTGCAGGACTAGTGACCTTAAAATGGATGCAATCTAGCCCACGATATTGGCAAACCATCTGAGCGCTGGCCTGTTAGTCATGCAGATCCACAGATAAGATCAACAGGGAGTAACTTTTCGGTCATGTTCTGTTGGTTTGAGCGTGCAATCTTTGGAACACACACTGAACACATATTAATGTCCCAGTCACTTACACCACCTGCGAAACATGCAGCAGGAATTATTAAACACCCAGGAAATGCGTCTATAAATGGTCAGACCATTACGCCGATAAGATATCATTGGTTAGGCAGAAGTTGACGTGTATAATAGGTATAGTTTATATGCTCTTTGCTTTATTTGGCAGAGAAATGGGCTTCCAAGTTTTTCATTTATTCAATATATATAGCTTTATACAGTAGACGCCTTTGATCATGCAATATTTCGACACATGCGAAAGACAAATACTCTTTCCTAATCGGAATTGATTCCAATTGTGATACTGATTATCGTAAAGTGTTTTTGAGATTCATTTTAGTCAGGATGGGAGCCGTTTTCTTAAGGAGCTTCCTTTCGACTCCTAGCCAGACGTATCGATCGTAAAAAACTGACTACTTAAGACGTTTCCCTTTTTTCATTGATTTTGAGAGCCCTTATACATTGAATTATATTTTATAGAAAACATACCTGAAAATATTATTTTTTGTACTTGTTTGATAGTACATTACGCGTTTTATTATATGTTGCTCCAAGAAAGGGCAGCTGTCGGTTTTAAATAAGTTGCTAACTATGAGATTTTCACGATTGTTAGGTCTTCATCCATAAAAAATCGTATCCGTCAATTTATTAGTGCTGCCTGTACCGCATAAAATATATTCCAAATCTATTTCAGTATTTAATGACTACTAGGTGACCTCTTCCTCAATATGTGGGCGAAACTGTACATTTTCTTAAAAATAATGCTCACAGAGCGCAGGTTTTAAACCTTAAATTCGAGGGTAACACTCACTCGGTTAGAAAATTTTTCGGCAATTGGGCAACATTTTTAAACCGAAAGCTGTCCTTTCTTTGCGTTTAAAATTTAAAAAAAACGCGTAATTTACCATGAAAAAAGTACAAAACATAATTGTTTCGTGCAGGTTTTCTATAATAATATATTTGCATTCATAAAGGCAGTCAAAATCAAAGATAAAAATGCGTACTGCTTAAGAAATCAGTTTTTTACAATAGGTACATTTTGGCCTTGAGTCAGTACGAAGCTCCTTCAAAAAGCCGGCTTCCTATCCTGACTGAAATGACTTCAAAATACACTACACAATAACCAGTATCACAACTGGAGTCAATTGCGATTAGTGAAGGAGTATTAGTTTTTCACATCCGTCGAAATATTGCATGATCAACGGCGTCTACTGTATATATATATATATATATATATATATTAATATACTTAATCCGAGCGATTTTCTAACCCTCTTCTGCGCAGTCGGTCAAAGGGTAAAAGATCTGCGTTTCCTGGATATCGGACATGAATATATCGAGGTTAAATGGACTGTTCCGGATGATCCGCTTGGTATAATCGCATTCTACAAAGTGGAATGTACTAGCGTGGAAACGGGTCATGTGAATACGTTCAAGGAATTCAGCACTATAAAAAACTTGATTAACTTGAAAGCATCGACAACTTACAACCTATCAATCAGGACCCGAAACAAGCGAGCTAATGGCCATGGCGGCGGACTCGGTGAAGCCGTCACAGGAGTGATCAAGACACGAGCAGTGGGTAAGTAGTTCTGTTTTGCCTTGACAAATCTCTACCTCCTTGGTTGACACTCTGTTCAAATCCATAAGTCCTATTCTCAAAGAAGACCTTGTTTGTAATTCAGGACACCCATACCTTTTTTCATGGTTGCCTTCCGTTGGGTGCATCCAACTGCGACAGAAATGCTAACTTCTCTTGGTCCCCTTGGATTGAGCAATTGAGGAAAATTCGAATTTTTAAAAATCTTTCCGCATTATTACTTATTCGCTTAAACAGATGATCCTTCATCCTGCGTGTTCCTGTGACCACAACGCTGTTGGCAGATATGTTTTAAGAAGTGAGTATTAGTGCCTACTAATACTATGTATTTTCGTTCAATATGGATGGTCGACCAAGGATTAGAATGTAGGTGGGCAAGTCATGTCTGGCATACTGTATATATTTCAGCAGAAAGCAGATAGGGAAAGCTGGGCCACCCACTGATGAGCCGAAGCCCTCGCAGCTGTGTCAAGCAGCGGCAGAATACCAGCGAAACACGTGTCTGGGCCTTTTAGCAAGTACGTAGGCTGTTAGTTTGGTAAGTTATAACGTCAATTTATACTGTAGATAATTAACGATGAACCCAGTCGAGCCGTAAGCTGGGCGGTAGGCTGGTCATATTGGCGCATGAGGTGACCCTACGTAGACATAGGCAGGCGACCCTGCTGGTGGTTGCAAGCCGGCTTAATTGATTTCAGAGGCGGTTTTGTGAGTCTCGCTCGTGCTTCATTGTGTCATGGGTGTGAAGGGGGAGAAGGAAATGGCTGCTCAATGAGGTTGTGCATGTCCAGGTGCACCCCAAACGGGCACCGTGGTAGATTCATTGTACAACTTTGGTAAGGAAGGCGTTATGCGGTTTGCGCACTGATAACAAATGACTATCATTAAGAGTCTTTAGCCGCGCCAGCCGTCTGCGTCCGATCCCGTCTCTAGTTTTACATCCTGTGTCTTGACAAATGACTCTGATCGGTTATGCTTCAGTGTGGCAGAAGCTGTTCAAGTCTATTGTTACGTAACATTAATTAACGCTCATGTCATTGTCTCTGCACCTTAATGTTGTAGAGCATACGAGAAAAGTCATGGAAATCGACGGTCGAACATGTCCAGACATGAATTAGCCGTTGACAGTCAATACACTCTGATTAGAGGCTCTCGTTCGGATGCTAGTTCGTAGACAAAGTAAATTGTAAAGGTGTTTTGGCAGATATGCTTAATTTGTTTGAAGTATTTTTTCGCCGGTACGAATTGAAAGCAGGTAAAAACAACAGAATTTATTGATAGCAACAAATTTCGAGACAGCTCATCAGCTGCTTCTTGTTGCTGCATAAAATTGATAACGTGGGCACATAGAGTTGTAGTGAAATTCACTTCTGCTCTATGTGTCCACGTTATCATACTTATGCTGGAAAAAGTAGCACCTGATAAGTTGTCTCGAAATCGTTTGATATCAATAAATTCTGCTGTTTTTGCCTGCTTAATTTATTTGACACCCGGCCGATGCCAACACCGACGCCGCGAGTTTTTTCACAATTATTTCAACTAAATTGACCAAATCTGCCAAACCCCTGGCAATTAAGTCAACCCGGTAGTCATTTTGGTATATTCTAGATGATGGCATAGGAAATCCTGCTTGGGCAGTCATCTTGCTGTTCCGTAATGGTGGATTGCATATGAGCGGAAATTTGCGCGCGTAAAATCGGTCAAAGTGTAATTCAATTCACGCCGCATGAAGCGACGCCGTGGCTGAAATCGGCAGAGCGTTGGAATCAAAATCTGCGTGGGAGGCTAGAAATATTGAATCCTTTCTCTAATATGTGGGGCATAATTGTCCCATTAGAACCATTGAGTCGATTGCTTATATTGCTATTTGAAAAGGCTTTCAGTCAACCGTGCTGTCCCTGCTTTTTAAAATTGACTACGGTGTTCATTTACTAGATCTTCAGGTGAAATACGAACGAAAACAAGAACGGTATGCGCTTTAGCTGAAAATTATTAAATTATCTTGCACGTGCCTACCAGTCTAACTAGCGTTCAACCATGTGATGGAGCCATATGCAGGTGCCATTGACATTATTTTTTATATATTATAGTTCAACTTCAACATACAATCGTCAGCCAAAATGAAACAAGCATTCGAATATCATGGAACCCACCGCAAAATTATCCACTGTCTGCTATACGGGTGTACACTGTCTTTGTCCTCGGACCTGGCGCTTTTATCAAAAAACTGTTCATACCAAAGCGATTTCGCCTGATCCACCTATTCGCGCCATTGAAGCCATTTACGAAATACTCAATCAGCATATCTGCTAGGGTTAACAATGCTGCACCCGTCATATTAACTCGTAAAATTCAGGCTGCCACATGGCCCTCAGGTTAGTAATTTTGCGTCATTTATTTGCTCTCATTCTTTCCTATGTTAGCAAAGCCATTAATGACCCAGTCTTTGCAGGCAGACAATGCAGAACTGCGCATTGAGAGAAGCTGAACATGCTGGAACCAGAAACGAGAAAGATGAAAGAGCAAAGGAAGCAATAGGAGTCAGAAAAGCCTTTAAGAAATGTGCACATATATGTTTCCAAAGAGTAACATTTTCAGGACTAGTGAGCTTAAAATGGACGCAAACTAACCCACGATATTTGCAAACCATCTGAGCGCTGGTCTGTTAGTCATGCAGATCCACAGATAAGAAAAACAATGAGTCAGTGGGATAAGGGACTTGGCGTGGGCAGGGACCAATTAATAATTTGAAAAAATTTTTTTTCTCAGGAAGTAATTTGTAACAAGCATATACGGCAGAGTTTATGTGATCCAACAAATTTCGTAACTGCTCATCAGCTGCAGCCTCTCTATGCATGGAATGAGTAACAAGTGGATAATAGCACAATTTGAATATCAACAAAATTGATAAAAGCAAGGTCAATTTGCGCGCAGGTGAACATCCATACTCTCGACTTAACTTGGTTAGGAGCGAAAATTTGGGGGAAGGAATAACACGAAAACAAAACATAAGGGTGAGTAGATGTAGGCCTATGGACACCAAGACAGCTGTAGTTCAGCCACATAGTTTCGGTTTCTCCCGCCGTTTATAGGCTGCTTCCATATAGCGTAATGTCCTGTTTGTTCGTGCTCGAACATGAAGTCAGAAAGATGTTTTCGGATCAACCGAGTGACAACTGAATGTTGACTGCCTGCACCAGCAAAAATCACTCAGATCCGACAAAAAATATTCTAGACAACATAAGCTCCTTCTGCTGGCTATTCTTGATGAAGCATGGAGGCAGCATACAATATATAATGAGAGAATCATACCACAATAAATACATTAAGTCCTTGTGCAAGCATTCCACTGACGACAATTTTCCACTGGACGCAAAGTAAATGATTCTCAATTTATCTGATCTAAAACGAATGAATCTATAATCAGAGGCTTTATCATTGGGGTTAAACTTTTGTGTTCCAAACAGAAGAATAAACCCATTTGAAATTGAGGCCCAATTTGGAGACCTAACTCTCAGTTAGCAGACCTAATACCTAGGTCAACTGACGATGTGGGTTGGCTTAAAGCAAAATTTGTGGACATTGCTCACCAATATCGCAACGCTCCTGTAACACAAACAACTCCTGTGACAAAAGAACATATGGCTGCCCTCACCACGTTCAAACACCACGAGGAAATAAAAATTTGTAAACCAGACAAAGACAATGGAGTTGTCATTCTCAACCGGAATTATTGTGTGACAAAAATGGAAGCCATTTTGGGTGACCAGAGAAAATTTTGTCCAGAGGTGTCATGCAAAGATAAAACCAAAGTAATTGAAGATTCAGTATGGAAGTCTGTTAAAATGTTGCGAAACAAAAACTTGATTGATACTGCAACTGCATTATCTTTACAGCCTAAAGGAACACACATCCCCAGACTATATGGTCTGCCCAAAACACATAAGAAGGACATACCCTTGCGGCAAATTTTGTCTATGACTAACTCCCTCAACACAAGCTAGCACAATGGCTTGTCAAGGAATTAAAGCCCATTAGGAGCCGGTCCTCCACTTATGTGATAAAGGATGTTTTTCAATTTGTTAGATAAATTAAGTTCCAAAATCTTGCAAACACATTTATGATTTCTTTAGACGTTGAATCCTTATTTACAAACGTACCATTGGCCGAAACAATCGACGTTTTTTGAATTCATGCATCCTATACTCGTCTACCACCTGATATACTAAGGGAATCGCTTTCACTATGTACGAGCAATGTGCAACTCCTCTTTAGTGGGCATCGGTATAGACAAATCGATGGAGTCGCAATGGGAAGTCCACTTGGACCTACTTTTGCTGACATATGCATGCGTCATTTAGAAGAAAACGTGTCATCACAACTAAACAAGACAACTTTATACAGACGTTACGTCGATGATATCTTCACTATAGTTGAAACCAAACAAGACGCTGAAAACATGCTTCGATTCACGAATAAATTGCATTCACAGATAAAGTTATCGATGGAAATTGAGCAAAACATCAAGTTGCCTTTTCTTGACGTCCTCCTGTTTAGAGAGGATGATGGTTCAATAAGGCGTAGTGTTTATCACAAGACTACCTGGAAGGGCCAGTACCTACACTTTACTAGTTTTGTGCCAATCTAGTGGTAAGTAAACTTGGTACTTACTCTCTTCCAACGCGTTGATCAAATTTGCACCAATAAAAATTTCTGACAGAAGTTGCCCGCATCAATGAAGGCCTACTTAAACGTGGAAGTCCTTCACTTTTCATCCAGAAATACAGCAAAACTTTACGGCTGAAAATTCCGGAACAGTCTGTTCCCAAAAAGCCAGTTTTTATATCTTTATTCTTCACGGGTGACAGTGTAACAAATACAATCAAACGACGTTTGCTGTGCACCATAGAGAGAAAGTGCAATGCAGCTGCATTGGTGTTCCTCAGCCCCATTACAGGCTTTCCCGTTAGCGAGACAAAGGGCGCCTTGCCTTTGCACACCACCCCAAACTGCGTCTATATTTTCCCGTGTACTTGCGGATGCAAGTAAATTGGGCGAACGCAAAGGCAATAGGCGACCAGGGCAGCTGAACATTTACCTTCTTGGCTTTTTAAATTGGAAGACAAATTACCTCGGTCCTCTATTACAAAACATCCATTGGACAGTGGTCACTCTGTCGATTCGAAAGCACCTTTCCGAGTTCTTGCTCGAGCACGAACAAACCGGACATTACGCTATATGGAAGGAACCTATATACGGCGGGAGAAAGCGGACCTATGTAAGCAATTAGAACAGCTGCCTTGGTGTCCACAGGCCTACATTTATTCACCTTTTGTTTGTTTTTGTGTTGCTCCTTTCCTCGAATTTCCGCCCCCTCCCAAGTTAAGTCGACAATATGGATGTTCACCTGCGCGCAAATTGACCTTGCTTTTATCGATTTTGTTGATTGTGTAATTGTGCTTTTATCCACTTGATAATCATTCTATGCAAAGTGAGGCTGCAGCTGACAAGCAGTCACGAAATTTGCTTGATCAAATAAATTTTGCCGTATATGCTTGTTGCGATCAATAATTGCCACCAATTCCCCCCTCCCTTGCCAACCCCATGTATGCGAAGCTAATGTCTGGTGTTCTCATTTACTCTGACGATGGTTTCTCGTGTATAACCGAAAGCTCAGAATAAAACTATAGTTCCAGTGATCGCGTCTTTCTTTTCTTTACAGTGAGTAACTTTTTCGGTCATGTTCTGTTGGTTTGAGCGTCCAATCTTTGGAACACACACTGAACATATATTGAAGTCCCAATTAGTTACACTACCTGTGAAAAATGCAGCAGGACTAATTTAACACCCAGAAAATGTGTCATTAGATGGTCAGACCATTACGTCGATAGCAGATTAATGATTAGGCAGAGATTGAAGTGTGTATTAAGTATAGTTTATATGCTTTTGTAATATAATGTATCCAAAATGTGCAAATGTCGGAATGCGTTTACTGCACCATAGCAAACCAATGAAATAACAGGATTTTCCATACTTATGCAAGTATTCGCTTCTGTATTTATAAAACACCTGAAACAATTCAAATGCCTTGATTGTGTGAACTCGAGGACGCATTTCCATTTGAAATTAATGATCGTGCGAATCGAATAGGCTTCTCTTATACAAAACTTGGGTTCCTTGTTACTTTTTATTTTATCGCTGCGGAGTGGCTGACATTATTGATCCTTTGTAGTTGGGCAGAAAGTACTAGATCTCACATTAGCCGCAAAGGGTCC
>JAYGXS010001733.1:0-12586 GCA_036362985.1 Ligula intestinalis | reverse complement strand
GCGTACTTTTGTGGACTTCTTTAACATGTCGGTTCAGCCGTCCGATGTTCGCAAAAGCCTTACCACAGACTTCACAGGTACAATCCCGCAGCGCTGTAAAACAAAAAAGAGGGAAATGACAAAAGGCCAGACTGCTTTTTTGTTTGGTTACACGTTCGCAGAAAATTACGTGAATTGCAAAACTAGCAATAGTACGCTTTTGGTAGTAGCATGAGTCTACTAGGACGCCATTACAGCAGAGCAGTCTGTTAAACGTAAAACAGGTTCTGCCCACAAGACAAGGCAAGACTTACCAGCGGATGCAGGACACAGTTAGGAATCTGGTAAAACCCGATCTCACAGATGACTCGGCAGAACAACGCGTCCGTTATGCATAATAGAGGTTCACGCGGTGTAGCTTAATGATTGTTCAAAAAATGATACTGGGAATCTGGAGCTTAGAGGATGACTGTCAGGAAGCAGCGCCTACGTAGGGCTGCTAGGAAATATCGGCTATTTGCAGATGGGTAGAGGCGTTTCAAGTTCCGTGGTTACAGCTCTGAGCTTTCAATTGTTCACTAGTGTTTTACCTTTACTCTCATTGCAAACAAAGGAGACAGAAAATCTGCTAGTGAAATTGCCTCGAAAGTTAAGTCGTTCTCTGATTTGATGGTTTCAAACAAAAATTGTTAAATAGTTCCTTGAGTTTGTAGTACCTAGTACTCACCACACTCTGAACAAAAGACTCAACATTGGCACTAAGTTTCTGGTCGTAAAAATCATGAGAGCCATAAAGGGAAATATGCAAACGATGCGTAGCGTAGGCAGTCAACACATTAACAGATGACGTGAGAAACAGTCATCCAGCAACTAGGAAAGGGGCACGTACTTTTGTGGACTTCGTTGACATGCGCGTCCAGTCGATACTTCGTCCCTAATGCCTTGCCACACAATTCACAGGTATACTCGCGCAGACCTGTAAAACAAAAAAGAGAAGAATGACAAAAGGCCGGATTGCTCTTTTTGCCTGGGGGGGGGGCGCTAGAAGGATATTTAGCAAGGGTTTGTATTGTTGGCTAAAGAGTAAAGGTAAATAGACAACGCCCACAATACAGATGGATTCGCGCCAAATTCCGGGAAAAGTGGGTTTAGAAAGAAGGTGGGCGTTAGGGATATGTTTAGGGTTAGGTTCAACATTGAAATTAAGGTTAGGCTTGGGATCCGCATAATGTAAAGGATAAAGATTTAGCTTCTTGTTATCTTTAATGTTTATGTTTACCTTAGGGATAGTTTGAAAAATATGACGGAGCCAGCACTACTTCTTAACCCACCTAAATAACAAGCAACTGTCAGCTATGAAGCGATGAGCATGCCAGGAAACTTGGCAGTCCTGATTAAAATCCCTTTAACAAGCAACCCAAAAGTTGCAGGCAGCTACTGCCATGATAAACAAGGCAGTCTGGCATATTTTCAAAAAAAGATAAATGCACATGGGCAACACGGGAATCAATGGGTGGCAGACAAAGGGCTCGCCTTCATTGCCCTCAACTATTTAAATCCCGAATGTCTTGACTAACAATGTCGAGCCAAATTTTGAGTTGCCATCCTTTTCGGCGTCCCCAGTAGACACCTGGGCCGAACCAAGAGCAGCGTAGCGGCACTATTTCAAATCACAAGCTGAAACAGCACCTCGGGAAAGATCCCAATGCTCTCATTGGTGACCCTTCGCAGTGTAGAGACAGAAATATTTCGGAAAGACAGTCTCAGCCAGACGATAAGTTAGGGCGACTAGGACCACAGCTGGCGGGTTGGTGCGACTCAAGGTCAGTAGCAACCGAAAGGAGACTGCTGCTGCAGATAACAATATGTGACGTTGCTGAGTCGTCGGCCCATAACCCATTCTATCGGTTTAAACAGTAAGCGTGCGTCCTACCCACCGCGAAAGAAGCACCAGAAAAGAAGCACTATGGTGCTTTCATGGAGATAGAGGCCAGATACCCACAGTGTGCAATGATATTCACCGTCAGGAGAGGTAGATAAAGGACTTCAGCAAAAGCCAGCTGCGGAGTAAACCAGGCTCTCGGGTTTGACGAATAAGCAGTTGCAGGACAGCAGCGACAGAGCTACCGGTGCGCGGAATACTGTGACCTAGCACGCCGACTGCTTATGAAATGTCCCGTTTCAATACAGCCGAGGCCAGCTGTATCCCGCATGACCACAAATGTACACAAAAATATAAAGTAAGTTCTGACAAACGATCAATCACATGCATAATTCGACAAAATTTGATAAAATTCGGTTCCTTAGTACTCCTTATTGTACAAAATTATCCTCTCGATAAAGTTGTACGCCTCTGACTCCAAACAACATAATAATCCTGACTTGTTATTATTTGCCGCAAGGCTTCTAGGAAACGTGTCTCGGTAAAATCCTGTCAGAGATTTACCAGGTTAAGATGATGCATGTGCCGTGTGACTCATCTGAAGTGAACCACAGGCCAAAGCAGCAGGGATTAGCGAACAGGCAAAAGAAGTAAGCACTACTCACACAAACTGCGATCACTTTCTAAATGGTTTTTAGGTTCCCCACTGGTGGTTCCTTCTACTTTGGAGTACTGCATCCCTATGAGGATAGGAAGTGATAAAACAAAGACGCACCTGAAGTGTTTGCCGCTTGACGACTTTGATCAGGGAATTTAGTGGTAATAGATAAGACTGTTGCCGCGTTCAAATTCCCCGTTGGAACACTTGAGGGGATGGTTGGTGTCTGCGTTCCATGGTTCACCTTATCTGCCGAAGGCGATGATGCTGGTGAGGGCTTCCACGCATCCCCGCTGCTTGCAGAGTCACTTCCGACGGATTCATTTGAGTTTTCCTCAGCATACAGTCGCCGACGTTGATGTTGTGACTAGAGCCAATCGAATTTAGGGGTAAGTAAATCTTACAAGCACGGTGTTTATGTTTGAAAATCCTTCTTCCTGTAAATAAATTGAACTCTTATTGAAGTTAAAATGAACAGAGACCTTAAATAAAAAAGACACGCAAAGTGGATAAGGTATTGTTAACGCTACAAATCCGTGAGATACAACTCGGTGGCGATTGTTCAAAATTATTCAAAACAGCGTCTGCCGGTCTGATTCCGTTAAAGCATAAAGCGTCCTACAGTTAAATTCTGGAGAATATTTTGTGTTCCTTAATTAGCAACCATTAGGTAAGCTCTACATTGTGAAACCCGCATCGCGCATTACCCTCATCCCGAATAGCTCACAGCCATTTCACCTCTCGCGCTGTACACGACAGTTCGATTGTCGAATACGACGATGTCCACCGCGGGATTTACAGTAGGATGTAAGCAAGCACGATGATTTGCGCGCGAAGTAGATTATAGTGAGAATAAACTTGCGCTCCATATACCGGTCCCTCGCTTCCTGTCGCGATCTCGCACCGATATCATCGACCAGTTAAGAATACCGCCGGCGTAAGGGAGCCCAATTAGCTGGCGCGTCTGTTTGCAAGCCAGACTTTAAACCCTGTAAGTTTGAATGAATAAGGTCGAAAATAATATCCGATAATAGGCATTGTATTGTCCGTGCAGTGAAAGCAATTCGCAAACTAACTAGGTCTGCTTTCAACACATTCCATGCACATTTCCCTTTCTTGACCCTAGGTCCATCGTCCGTTCTTCTAAGGACTGATTTATCGGTAAATTTTTTGAAACAGACAGAAGTGCAGATGTGTTCACTACACAGATTGGAACCGGTACGTTGCAAACAGAAGACCTGATATTAGTAAACATTTTCCTATAATTGGTGCATCCCAGTAATCAATCCAAAAACCCGTCAAATATTTGGATTTCAGCTTTTAAAGGGATTTAGGCTAGTATGGGCACATGGACTTGCCAAAATTTGCCATAATTATGCCAGCCAAATGCTATTGGAGCAGTCGCAATTAAATGGTCCTAAACATATCGAAATCAGATCACATAGGAAAGGTGCGAAAAACGGCACATTAAGGAGCTCCGTTAGGTTCATACGGTGGTAGTTCGCGTCAATAAACTTCAAAAACAATATACTCGAAAAGGATGTTTCCAGACGAAACTGAGCTTACAGATGAGGTAAATAAGCCTCTAAGTTGGTAGGGATGAACAGAAGCTTAGGGTTAACTGAATAAACTGGATAAAAGTGGTGGACGCACTTGTTTGATACCAACCAGTAGCGACGAACTCGCGCGACTACACATTCCGCCAGGACCAACCAAATCGGACATTGTCTGTGGCGCGCCTAATATATCCTATTAAAACCACCTAATAGGATTCTGCTGATCATGGTTATGAGCAATGTAGAGAAGTAGAGAGAGAGAATGCAACATAATAAACATTTCGTTGATTTTTACCTCAATAACGCGTGTATGGACCACTTTGATGACTAAAAAGATGCATCCAATTATTTGGAATTCCATCAGGATGGGAGATACAATAAACCTGCACGAATATTCGTTCTGAATATTTTTGTATGGTAATGGCTGAACCAACATTAATTTTTCTTCTCCAACCTTAAACTTCAGTCATGGAGAGCCTTGCGCGCCAATATCTCCAACTTTTTGGAGCTGAAGCTGACTGTTTCTCAGTACGATGACTGAGTTTCAGGAACGGCAAGTACAAATATTAAGTCCTATATCTTCTGTTGAACAAAGGTATACGTTGTATATGACGTTTTGGCTGTTTGCATTTACGTAAAGTGAGGGTGATAGCACAATAAACGTATTCCTATAATAATTAATTAGCTGTTTATGAACAGGCAGTTGATGCACTTGCCCATTGCCCTCGCATCTCGTACGCCCCAATTCATTTCGAATGAGATAATTGCTTGGAAACCGTTGCTTATGTTAGCTTACGATGTAAGAGTGGTGGAGGTCTCGATTGCGCACGCCGCTCAAGTTGATGGCCTATGCTCCTGGCCAAATCCTCGTTCAAGCCCGCGTAAGTGTTGTGCTACGTAAAGAGTGCGACCCAATTTTACCTGCTCCTTATTTGTACAGTCTGAGGGAGAAGCCTATGTAGAACACGAGATAGCCATCTTCATGAGCACTCTTGATAGATAAATGTGCATCAAGTGCTCATAGGTGACGAATTCGCCATATGCACGCAGGTTTTTATGGCCGAAAATCTAAATGTTGTCATTAGTATCAATGAGGGCCCACCGAGCATACTAGTAAACCCTGCTGAGCTAGTTCAACTTACAATGTTAATCTGCATAATCTACTCTCCAGCCATGTTTTCAGCGTCCATGTTTTTGTGGCATTTTCTGTATTTTTCCGTATGGCGATCTCGTAAATTTAGTCTTATTGGACTCAGTCCAGTAATGTAACGCCAATTACAAATATAATGGTCCTAACACTGAATGTCAAAATTGTCAGCAGAAAATAAAATTGGGCTTCTTTTAATGTCAGGGAAACTGTAAAATACCTTCTTTAATATAGAAAACGACAACCCTGACATCTTGCTCCAGTACGCAAATTCACTGTTTAGCTAGGTGCAATAGGCGGTCACGAATATTAGATATCGGAGTGCTGTATGAGCGTAGACACCAGCATTGTTGACATGGTAAAACTGAAGCTCAGCTTCCATAGTGGAAACCGAGGCATGCAAATAAACCCAGTTGTCGGCCTTCGCGCCATTTTTATCGAATTCCACCCCATTGTCATCCGTAAGTATTCACACTGCATCCTTGTTTGTTTACTCATCTTATAATGTAGTGGACTGAAATGGCGGGCTTGCCCTTAGCCTGCTGGATAATTCTTCATTCATAGTATTGCCTTGCCTGACGAATGGACTATCTTTATTTCATTTTTTGGGCGCCGGAATGCGTCGAGGTGTTCCTGTGACCCAGTTTCCTGAATAAATTTAATTTCTTGTTTTTATTCTCGATCTGCCTTTTAAAGTCTCTTGTCAACCAGACACAGCTGCTAGTTGTCTTATGTACCATCAACCTCTCTCTTTGCAGACAGTGCTTGTTTTAGGATTAAAGTGCATGGCTTTTAACTAGACCAATCTCATGAAACGTGTCACATGTCATTCCTAAATCCACTTCATTCTCTTCTAAATGATCATTTATCTGTGGAAGTTATTTATTTTCCTCTTGGTAAAGCATTCGATAAAGTATCTCGTAGGCGCCTAGGAGCCAAACTAAAGGCTATAGGATTTCGTAGTCCTCTTGCTGCGTTTATACGATCCGATCTATCTGATCGAAAGAAAAAGATCTTAGTGGGATCCTCATACTCTAACTGTGTTAACTCCTTCTCTAACTCTACGACAGTGCGATGATTAGAACAAATTCATTCGGATTTGGACGCTGTTTTAGCGTGGAGCTCCACATGGCAGATGGTATTCTCACCCTCTTTGTGCCACTATATGTGCTTCGGTCCTAAAAGGCTGCCACAACATAGTATTTTTCAAGGTTGCCCAATGACTGAATGTTCCAATATCAAAGAGCTAGGTTTGAACTACACCAATAAATTTGACATTTCGCATCACGCCGATAGAATTACAGCCAAAGCTGCACAGATTTACGGCTTAAATTCTGATAATTTTTACCTTTCTGAAATGAACTTAACGTATCAATAAATATTTTTTTACATTTAAGGCCAGGAGAGCCTCGTCAGGCAAACTAAATGCAGGGTTTAAAATGACAGTGAGGAATCATTGCTAAGTCACTCGACTTCACTGTCCGCACCGCACACGCACACTCACCCATTGCCTTAAGAACTATCAGCTACCTCCCCCACACCGCCTACGTCATCCTACCTACTGCGGACCCCCAACAAAAACACTTACCACCACAATCCTAACTCTCTCTACTCTCTCCGACGCATCACCTCTTTCTACCACCTCCCGCCATCACATATAAACCTTCTACCAGCACATAGGGCTCGAGCCTAATCTGCTCTCACTGCAATTGCACACTCACATCACGCATCGGCCTGGTCAGTCACTCGCGAACACATCGCACAGACAGTGGAGAACCAGGGCCTGGGGCCCCGATATACAGATGCGTCATTAGAATTCACTGCCCGCAGCGAACACCCACATTCGTCCATCGCATGAGTCTATTCGGCCGCCTGCAGCGGAAACTAGGGCGAACAAGGTAATCCACTTCCTTGATGTTCTTCCACACAGACAAAAAATGGTTCTCTCCACAATAGTGCGTAGGAGAATGACTTAATTAAGAGCGCTTCTGAAAAAGCAGAAAAATGGGACGTACTTTTGTGCACAGTGTCAATATGCGCCTTCAGTTTTGTCTTATTCCCGACAGATTGGCAACAAAGTTCACATTTAACGCGTCCCAGTTCTGAAAAAAAAACAAACAGAATAAGATAGTACATGAGTACTGAACGCGGTAAAAATACTGCACGAAAAACAGGCTCGGCCCAGAAGTCACGCAGCTACGCAGTGGTTACTGCATGTTCCTTCGTCATTACCAACACCGGCTCAACCCGTCTATACCCGACTGCGGCGTCTCACCGCATGACTGCCGTCATCGCTTCGCCTGCAGAATTCGGCCAGGCACCCAACTCACTCCCGAGGAACTTTGGCTCAAGCTGGCCAAGGTCGCAGCTTTTCTCCATCTCCTAACTGCACTCAGTTTGGACTCCGGCGGGAACCCCTGATCCAGCAAGGGCTACTAACCAAACAATCTTCATCATCACATCTGATCCCTCTACCAGCACTCAGAGCTTGAATCTAATTTGCCTTCACTGCAATTGCACATTCATCTCACGCATGGGCCTGGTCGGTCACCCGCGAATCCATCGCATAGAGACTGATAAACCAGTGCCTGGGGCAACAACGCTACAGAGACCTCCGGCTTCATTGTCCTGACTGCCATCGCGCATTCCCTCTTCATAAGGTCTTGCTAGGTCACACCCGCATCCATCGCACAAAAAGTGGGGAACCAGTGCCTGGGACCCCGAAACACAGTCGCGTCACTCGAAATCACTGCTCGCATTGACCACGCATACTCACCCATTTTATGAATGCATAAGGCCACATGCAGCAGAAATTGAGGCGAAAAAGAAAATCCGGTGCCTAGTTGTCCTTCTACACAGACAAAAGGATGGTTCTCCCCAGTATATTGCGTAGGAAATGAATTAAGAACACTTCAGAAAAAGCAGAACAATGGGACGTACTGTTGTGCACACGGTCGATATGAACATTCAGATTTCTACTAGTTGCGAAGGATTTGCTACAAAGCTCACATTTGACGAATTCCAGTTCTGAGGGAAAAAAACAAAAAAGATAGTCCGTAAGTACTTAAGGTGGTCTAAATACTCCAGTAGGCATCCTGTTAAGCACAGCCATCTACATTAAAAACCAGTGCCCCTTTGGCAGAGCAGTCTGTCTAACGTAAAAAAGACTTGGCCCACAAGTCACACACCAAGGTGGTGAAGATCCAGTACCTTAGAAGCCAGATCAAGAAGTCAGCAGTCAAGCCTAACAATACAAAGTCCAGTCCGGGAAGGCGAGACTCACCAGCGGATGCAGGACACAGTTAGGAATCTGGTAAAGCCTGATCTCACTTATGACTCGAGGACACAACGTGTCCGTTATGCAAAACGGAGGTTCACGCGGTGTAACTTAATGTTTTTTTCAAAAAAATGATGCTGGCCAAACTGGAGGTTAGAAGATGACTGTCAGGAAGCAGGTCCTTAGGACGACTGCTGGAAATGTTGGTTGTTTGCCGATGGATACAGGTTCTGACCTTAAAAACAGTCAATATTGTTTTCACAAGGCAAACAAGGAACAAGGCCTTGTTCAAATTTCTTCCAGGAAAACCATGTTTCGATATATGCATAAAATGCGTAGCGCAAGCAGTCAACACATTAACAAATGATGCCAGAAACAGTCATTCGGCAAATAGGAAAGGGGCGCGTACTTTTGTGGACTTCTTTAACATGTCGGTTCAGCCGTCCGATGTTCGCAAAAGCCTTACCACAGACTTCACAGGTACAATCCCGCAGCGCTGTAAAACAAAAAAGAGGGAAATGACAAAAGGCCAGACTGCTTTTTTGTTTGGTTACACGTTCGCAGAAAATTACGTGAATTGCAAAACTAGCAATAGTACGCTTTTGGTAGTAGCATGAGTCTACTAGGACGCCATTACAGCAGAGCAGTCTGTTAAACGTAAAACAGGTTCTGCCCACAAGACAAGGCAAGACTTACCAGCGGATGCAGGACACAGTTAGGAATCTGGTAAAACCCGATCTCACAGATGACTCGGCAGAACAACGCGTCCGTTATGCATAATAGAGGTTCACGCGGTGTAGCTTAATGATTGTTCAAAAAATGATACTGGGAATCTGGAGCTTAGAGGATGACTGTCAGGAAGCAGCGCCTACGTAGGGCTGCTAGGAAATATCGGCTATTTGCAGATGGGTAGAGGCGTTTCAAGTTCCGTGGTTACAGCTCTGAGCTTTCAATTGTTCACTAGTGTTTTACCTTTACTCTCATTGCAAACAAAGGAGACAGAAAATCTGCTAGTGAAATTGCCTCGAAAGTTAAGTCGTTCTCTGATTTGATGGTTTCAAACAAAAATTGTTAAATAGTTCCTTGAGTTTGTAGTACCTAGTACTCACCACACTCTGAACAAAAGACTCAACATTGGCACTAAGTTTCTGGTCGTAAAAATCATGAGAGCCATAAAGGGAAATATGCAAACGATGCGTAGCGTAGGCAGTCAACACATTAACAGATGACGTGAGAAACAGTCATCCAGCAACTAGGAAAGGGGCACGTACTTTTGTGGACTTCGTTGACATGCGCGTCCAGTCGATACTTCGTCCCTAATGCCTTGCCACACAATTCACAGGTATACTCGCGCAGACCTGTAAAACAAAAAAGAGAAGAATGACAAAAGGCCGGATTGCTCTTTTTGCCTGGGGGGGGGGCGCTAGAAGGATATTTAGCAAGGGTTTGTATTGTTGGCTAAAGAGTAAAGGTAAATAGACAACGCCCACAATACAGATGGATTCGCGCCAAATTCCGGGAAAAGTGGGTTTAGAAAGAAGGTGGGCGTTAGGGATATGTTTAGGGTTAGGTTCAACATTGAAATTAAGGTTAGGCTTGGGATCCGCATAATGTAAAGGATAAAGATTTAGCTTCTTGTTATCTTTAATGTTTATGTTTACCTTAGGGATAGTTTGAAAAATATGACGGAGCCAGCACTACTTCTTAACCCACCTAAATAACAAGCAACTGTCAGCTATGAAGCGATGAGCATGCCAGGAAACTTGGCAGTCCTGATTAAAATCCCTTTAACAAGCAACCCAAAAGTTGCAGGCAGCTACTGCCATGATAAACAAGGCAGTCTGGCATATTTTCAAAAAAAGATAAATGCACATGGGCAACACGGGAATCAATGGGTGGCAGACAAAGGGCTCGCCTTCATTGCCCTCAACTATTTAAATCCCGAATGTCTTGACTAACAATGTCGAGCCAAATTTTGAGTTGCCATCCTTTTCGGCGTCCCCAGTAGACACCTGGGCCGAACCAAGAGCAGCGTAGCGGCACTATTTCAAATCACAAGCTGAAACAGCACCTCGGGAAAGATCCCAATGCTCTCATTGGTGACCCTTCGCAGTGTAGAGACAGAAATATTTCGGAAAGACAGTCTCAGCCAGACGATAAGTTAGGGCGACTAGGACCACAGCTGGCGGGTTGGTGCGACTCAAGGTCAGTAGCAACCGAAAGGAGACTGCTGCTGCAGATAACAATATGTGACGTTGCTGAGTCGTCGGCCCATAACCCATTCTATCGGTTTAAACAGTAAGCGTGCGTCCTACCCACCGCGAAAGAAGCACCAGAAAAGAAGCACTATGGTGCTTTCATGGAGATAGAGGCCAGATACCCACAGTGTGCAATGATATTCACCGTCAGGAGAGGTAGATAAAGGACTTCAGCAAAAGCCAGCTGCGGAGTAAACCAGGCTCTCGGGTTTGACGAATAAGCAGTTGCAGGACAGCAGCGACAGAGCTACCGGTGCGCGGAATACTGTGACCTAGCACGCCGACTGCTTATGAAATGTCCCGTTTCAATACAGCCGAGGCCAGCTGTATCCCGCATGACCACAAATGTACACAAAAATATAAAGTAAGTTCTGACAAACGATCAATCACATGCATAATTCGACAAAATTTGATAAAATTCGGTTCCTTAGTACTCCTTATTGTACAAAATTATCCTCTCGATAAAGTTGTACGCCTCTGACTCCAAACAACATAATAATCCTGACTTGTTATTATTTGCCGCAAGGCTTCTAGGAAACGTGTCTCGGTAAAATCCTGTCAGAGATTTACCAGGTTAAGATGATGCATGTGCCGTGTGACTCATCTGAAGTGAACCACAGGCCAAAGCAGCAGGGATTAGCGAACAGGCAAAAGAAGTAAGCACTACTCACACAAACTGCGATCACTTTCTAAATGGTTTTTAGGTTCCCCACTGGTGGTTCCTTCTACTTTGGAGTACTGCATCCCTATGAGGATAGGAAGTGATAAAACAAAGACGCACCTGAAGTGTTTGCCGCTTGACGACTTTGATCAGGGAATTTAGTGGTAATAGATAAGACTGTTGCCGCGTTCAAATTCCCCGTTGGAACACTTGAGGGGATGGTTGGTGTCTGCGTTCCATGGTTCACCTTATCTGCCGAAGGCGATGATGCTGGTGAGGGCTTCCACGCATCCCCGCTGCTTGCAGAGTCACTTCCGACGGATTCATTTGAGTTTTCCTCAGCATACAGTCGCCGACGTTGATGTTGTGACTAGAGCCAATCGAATTTAGGGGTAAGTAAATCTTACAAGCACGGTGTTTATGTTTGAAAATCCTTCTTCCTGTAAATAAATTGAACTCTTATTGAAGTTAAAATGAACAGAGACCTTAAATAAAAAAGACACGCAAAGTGGATAAGGTATTGTTAACGCTACAAATCCGTGAGATACAACTCGGTGGCGATTGTTCAAAATTATTCAAAACAGCGTCTGCCGGTCTGATTCCGTTAAAGCATAAAGCGTCCTACAGTTAAATTCTGGAGAATATTTTGTGTTCCTTAATTAGCAACCATTAGGTAAGCTCTACATTGTGAAACCCGCATCGCGCATTACCCTCATCCCGAATAGCTCACAGCCATTTCACCTCTCGCGCTGTACACGACAGTTCGATTGTCGAATACGACGATGTCCACCGCGGGATTTACAGTAGGATGTAAGCAAGCACGATGATTTGCGCGCGAAGTAGATTATAGTGAGAATAAACTTGCGCTCCATATACCGGTCCCTCGCTTCCTGTCGCGATCTCGCACCGATATCATCGACCAGTTAAGAATACCGCCGGCGTAAGGGAGCCCAATTAGCTGGCGCGTCTGTTTGCAAGCCAGACTTTAAACCCTGTAAGTTTGAATGAATAAGGTCGAAAATAATATCCGATAATAGGCATTGTATTGTCCGTGCAGTGAAAGCAATTCGCAAACTAACTAGGTCTGCTTTCAACACATTCCATGCACATTTCCCTTTCTTGACCCTAGGTCCATCGTCCGTTCTTCTAAGGACTGATTTATCGGTAA
>JAYGXS010001732.1:0-11022 GCA_036362985.1 Ligula intestinalis | reverse complement strand
TCTAGTCTTAATTGGGGACAGAGAAATGGGGTGGGGGGAGAGGGGAAGGGGAAGGTGTCAGACAATTAGTTCAGTTCATCCAGTGGTCCTCGTCTCGGGTTTTTTTTCTTGGGTTGTGTGAGGGCGCAATGTGTCAACGTCTTGAGACTGTGTCGGTGGCCTTTGGATGCTTGATGCCGCTGTCTCATCATTGTTTCGCGGCGTAGTAAGAGGCGTGAGGGCAGATTTTGAAAAGGCTTTTGGCCACGGGAGCCTTAGGGCCGCTACAAATGCTTTCTGCACACATAAAATTGGGTTTGTGAGGCGAATGGCGACTGCTTCTGCCGTCGCAAGTATCCGCTGACGCAGGAACTTAGAGTGTTTAGCCGGAACTTTGTAGACTACTCTAAATGCTTGGTTGACGTCTACCCGATGACCGCTGTCTACCAAGTGAGCCAGAATTGCGCTTGATATTGACTTAGTTTCGCCTCTGTTTAGCCACGCAGGGTGATGCTCTCTCATGCGCTTGGATAGACGTCTAATCGTTCGACCAATGTAACTTGCCCCACAGGAGCATGTAAAGTTGTAGATACACATTGATGTGGTCTGGAACGGCAGTCTATCCTTGCCTTAAAGGCGAAGAAGTGGAGTGCTTGAGAACAATAATCTTAACTTTGCTGCTGGATATGTACGCGCGATTGCAGCGTTTAGACGAAGCTGTAGAAGTTCGCTTGCTGGATCACCTTGAAAAGGCAGTGTAAGAAATATGATTTTCTTCTCAGCCGTCGGTACCTCCGGTCTTGGTGGACGTTCCTCCATAAACTTATCGATGCACTTATCGGGGAACCCATTTTCTTGTAAGGTATTTTTAAGCAGTGCGAGTTCGTCCTCCAGTGTCTCTGGAGAACATATTCGCCTAGCTCGGTTCGTGAGGCAGCGGACTAGGCCTCGTTTCTGACTTAGTGGCACAAAACTGTAGAAGTTAGTGTATTGCCCTGTCCAGGTCTTCTTACGAAATACACTTCTAATTATTGATCCATCAGATCTTCTACTAAGGAGGACGTCCAGAAAGGGGAGGCACTCTCTGTCCTCTTTTTCCAAAGTGAAGGTTAACGCTGAGTGCACCTGATTCACTTTATCTAAGAATGTGTCAAGCTCAAGTCTTCCGTCTGCTATTATAAATATATCATCCACATAGCGAGCATAGGCTGGAAGGTCTTTTATAATAGGAGAAAGTTTGTTGCTCTCAATTTTGCCCATGAAAATATCGGCTAAAAGAGGTCCAAGCGGTGATCCCATCGCTACCCCATCGATTTGGCGGTAAAATTGGCCATTAAAGCTGAATTGCACGTTTAAAGTGCAGCTTAAGAGTAATTGCTTCATGTCTCCGATCGGCATGCCGATTGGGAACTCTTTTTTAACAATCTCGTCACACAAAAATTCTATGGTTTCTGTGAGGGGAATGTTGGTGAACAGTGACGCCACATCTAGGGATAACATCGTTTTACCGTTGATATTAGTGTTTCTTATGGATTCGACGAATTCAAACGTGTCCCGTAGGCTATGCGGTTCGCTTAACTTGACTTCCTCAATGCTTACATGGGTATCATCGCTGAACTTAAACAATCCAAAGATCACAGTATGGTAGGCATTATTCAGATTGTGCATCGATAACAAATGCCGAAAGGGAAGGAGGAGCGTAGTGGCACGCGTACGAGCGGGCGAGGGAGCTTCATCCGCGCCAGCCATCTGCGCCCGTTCCCATCTCCAGCCTTCTTGTCTCTGCCCGGCCTCCTTCCACTGGGTAGAGTGAGTGCGGTTGTTGCCTCGCAAGTCTACTATAACTTAAGACCAATTCATGCACAAGTCGCTATCCCTGCAACACGTGGACATCGTCCAAAAGCTACAGTCGAACTGTCGTATGAGTGTGTACTGCAATTACTTCTGTAATTGCACCGCCATGGCAACTGCAAACTGCATCATCTGACTAGCCAGACCATAAAATAAGCTACAGTACGATGCATTGCAAAGCTTTTAATGAGCTCAGATCAAATAAATGGATCCTATATTTACTGCAACGCCTACATGGTTGAATGCCCTTATCGCACACTGACTTTGATGATGAATTCGACTTAAACTACGAAACTTTCGGCTCATTATCCTCTTCTCCCAACTATCGTGTGTCTCTTACCTCGCAACTTTGCATACCATCTAAATCTGCCGGCCGTGCAAACGTTTGAAGCTAATTGTATCAGCTCTGAGATAATATCTGGGGTCGGGGCATTGGTGATGTAAACCAAGTAACGAGTGGACTATGGTTGAAATGGCTAATATCTCCTGCCCATTTTGGCTTGCAGGTGTGCCAGTTGTGGAAGATTTTACGGCCGAAGCAATCAACGCTACGTCCATCCGTGTGTTTTGGCGGAAACCTTCCAAGGAATACAAAGACGAGTACCTTCTTACCATCTACGATCACGGTTCTATAACGTACTATACGCTTCGGGCAACAGATACCATCATTAGCGATCTGGATGTGTTTAGCATTTACAACATCACTCTTCGAGCCTTTTGGGCCGATGGCACACTAGTTTCTGCTGTCGCGGCGACTACCATAGACAATCTATTTCCGGGTATTTAATTTTTTTCAGAATCTACTGCCCAATTTGCGGATAACTTTTTTGTCTGCTTAGATTTATTTAAATTTTTAATTTTAAGAATAGAGATATTTTAATGGTCAGCGCATAAGATTAAGACGACACGAAATAAAATATAAAAATATACTTATGCATTGTGAGTAGCGTAGTCATGCCCGACTTCACAATAACGTTTTTTAATTATGTACGCACGTGCATGACTGAGGTTTGATGAGTGTGTCCTTGAGTGCATTCCAGCTCATACATAATGCAGAAGGGTTAGCATAAGGTCCCCTTACTGATCATGTTTGGTCGTCTGTTTTCCGAGCGTAGTGATCCCTAAGCTCTGATCATTGTTGTCCAGTACGGTCCTCGAAGTTCCATAGAGTATTCCATCTGCGCTCGGGTGAATTTTCCAATTAGCTGACTTTACGTGCAGAATACCTCGGAAACCTTCTGAATAGTCATTGGAGTTGCACATAGGCCATCAGGTGCCGGGTCATAAGGCCGAAAGGCGCACTGCCATGGCAGAACACAACTGGAGTTATTACCGGATCTAGTGCAGTAGCAGGCAAAGCAACTGCGTCGGAGAAACCGGGAGATTATTTCAGAAGCGAAGGGCTGAGGGCGCAGTGCCGGTGAGGAGGAAAGACGCTAGTTCTCATGTTGCAGCCTACTTGACGGGACCGGGTTATATTTTCAAGTTCAACGAGACCAAAATCCTCTTAAGAGGTGAAAACTGCGTGAGCTGTGAGCCGCTTCATTCAGGGTACCTAGTCCTTCAACAAGCGCAGTATTTTTCCGTTCCCATATTCCGTACTGAGGCTTTGCCTGTGCAGGTTGATATGTCACATGGGGAGAGCTTAGCCTACCAACCATATCGACGACAACAAACCTAACTTTGCGAAACCACCCGAGGCCTCGATTGATTATTTTCAGTATCGATTGAACGGACCTGGCCGCTTTCGTATGAATGCTCATTGAATCCACACGCCTCAAGCCCATAACTTGCTAAAGAGCAACTGCTCGATCCCTGCAGTTACCCGATTGCAGTAAAACAAAATTGTAAAACACACGAACTGATTGGGGAATAACTCAAAAAATTAACTTTATGCTGACATGTTGCTTTTTCATTCCATTCTGCAGATGAACTGCTTGTAAGATATTTTACTGCCTGGGCTCTGAGCTCTACCACCATTCGTGTGAGGTGGCAGAAACCAATTCGATCCGCGGAATTTCGTTCCCAATATACACTCGTCGTCTCAAATGTGACCCATGAGGAGAGGTTTGACGTGGAGGAGACCGAGAAAACCCTCACCGGCCTGAATCCTTCCACTATTTATAGCTTCACTGTGCAAGCCATTTGGAAAAATGGCAAAACCGTTCGTTGGCATGCCTTCGCGTCCGCAAAAACCCTCCCTGCCGGTAATTCACGCATGTCTCCTGCATTACAGTTTTCTGGTTTCAATTCAAGTACTTCCTTCCCATTGTAGGTCAAAAGGTATTGTAAGCCAAACAACTTTCAACTCGGCTTTAACCAGCGTTTTTCGTGTTTTCTGCACAAATGAGTTCTGAAGCTACCGCATAGCGCAGAACGACATTTGTTATGCCCGACTATAAAACATCAAGAATGTTTGTCGCCATTTCCCTTTGCTGCTCCTTTACCTTACTTCTGACAGAGGTAGCAGCTAAAAACCTCAGACACGTATTTCGCACCTGTTCCTACTGCTGCCACATTACGCAGCAACGAAGGGTTCGGCTCCTCAGTGGGTCCCCTGGCGTTCTCTATGCGGGAAGTCTGTTGGATCAGTCTGCGCCCATTCCTTAGTGAAATATATATATACATATGATTTCTGAAATTGTCCGCTTGATTATCCTCCGGAATTCAGAAATCGCATAGAGGGCGCTGTGTACCCACTGTGGATCCCAACCCCAGAAAGATCGAGGCAACACGTGCCTGGCATTTTAGCTAGAAACAATCTCGGATGTACGGTATAACGCAGTAGCCATACAGAATTTATATTGTTTGTTTTACTACTTGTTTTTAGAATAGGCATTGTGGGGTTTTTCCGCAGTAGTTTATTGTCTTTGACTCAAGTACTCATTGTAAATTCATGCCTGACTGTAAAAAAGTCATATCCCGGTGACTCAAATCCCTGTCACGCACCTTATACTCTCTGAAAGTATTCCCCTGATATCTATTTGCTACCTTTAGATTGCCAAGTAATTCGATAAAGTAGCACTGTTATGCAATGTTTTTTCGGAGCAAATATATCCGCAGGGGAAGAGGGTGGTCGTGGTGGTGTGATGAAAGAAAAGCTGAAAACGTTACTGCCTCTTGGCGTTATTTCGAAAGAATGTATTTGTCTGACAGGCCATTCAAAAAACAACCACGCTCAGCCTGTCATGGTTGCGTTTTCAGATGCAAATGTTTACACCCAACCACCTGAAAGGTAATCGCCATATTCAAAGTTATCAAAAAAACATAGGCATCAATTAAAGCTTTGTATGAAAAAAAACTCGCTTGTAGCCAGCAGTAATTCCGACACTGTCGGTCAAATAGCAGCAGATACGTTGCTTATGCGCACAACGTTGATTTTTTAAAGTCTCCCTCTTCATCCTTTCGGAACATTCCATGCTAGATGTCGTACCAGTGTGTTAGCCTTTTTGTAGACGAGAAAATGAATTCTGAGCAGGTGCTGCTGATTTATTATCCCTACAATACTCTTCCTAAGGGAGTAGTCATAATTTATTACAATTTTGACATCGCCAGCTTTTTGCTCTTCGCTTGCAAGCATGCATTTGAACTATTTGTTTCATATTTCTGTCGTATACATGCATTTTTAGCAATCTTATTACCAATAGGGAGCTCAAAGGCATTCGCCTATCTTTCCCTCAATAAACTGATACTGAAACCTAGCATTGCCCGTTTCCATCCATGCTGCAGGAGACCCAATTGCGAGGATGTTTGCAGCCTATGCTCTGACCCCCACGTCTATCCGTTTGACCTGGACAAGACCATGTTCGTCCTTTGAACTCCAAAAAAAATACCTGCTAACCGTCTCCAATATGAGTATCCAGAGGAGCTATGAGCTGGAGAACACAGAGGAAACTGTAAACAGCCTGGCACCCGCCACCATTTACAATTTCACTGTGCAGGCCATTTGGAAAAGTGGCCTACCCGTTCGCACTGCCGCCTTCGCGTCCACACGAACCCTGCCTGCCGGTAATTCACGCGTGTCTCCTGCGCTTTCCATTTTTCCCAGGCTTGTAACGCAACTACTTTAGGCAAAGCCTTTTGTTTAAAAAACCTTTAGCAATTTCCGTGTACATTTGAGCGAGACTTGTCGTTACACTTCCTGGATTAAAAACTGCGAGCAGCTATCTTCCATGTTAGAAAAATTATCAATTTCTTTTGACTATTACTAACATGTCACAGTGGGCTAAAAACAAAATTAGCAGTGGCTGTAGACAAGATTGTAAACCTTATCTTCAAGCTTATAATAAATTTACAGATTCAAGAACTAAGAAGTCCACAAAAACGGACGACAGTTTATCTCCTTATATCTCTCAAATGGCATTCAAACCCCTAGACTTTCTGAACCATGCCTGAGGAGTTTTTTTCACTGCCGGCCCTCCCTTACCGAAACTCAATTACTGGCAATGCCACTGTTCTGAAATGTTCTACTAAACAAATGCATTGAATAACAGCCCTGTACCAATAAGGAGTTCAAAGCTATTTACCTACATTTCTCTCAATAAAACCTGACCTGATCACCGGAGTAAAAATTTTCTTTAAGACTTTAAAACTTTTTTTCACCTTACCAAATAAGTGCAACGTTTAATTCTATAAAGTAAACCTGAATTCGATGATGGTGATGATTATGGTGGTGGTGGTGGTGGTGCTTACGGAAAATGCTCGTTCCGTTGTGTTTTGAGCTCAATTTGCAGTCTTCGCATGTAGTCGTATGGCGACATGTAATCGGTGGGCAACCTACTATCACCATACTCTCGATCGTAACCAGTAAAACCAACGAGCCCGTCGTACAGTGTAAGATTGGTGCATTCAACGACCAAAGTTTGTGAATTCAAATCCCGGGGTGGCTACCTCTAGAATTGCATATGGCTGGCTGATGATGACCAATAAGCAAGAAATGATTATTTCGGTCTCGCTAACCTTTGGTGGTTCCACTTCACCATACAGTGCAAGCCATTAAGCGACTGTCTGCGAGAGCTCTAGATTGAGCTCCAAGGCAAAACGGGATGAGTATGCACTGAATTTCCGAGCGCAACCAACAAAAACAATGGGCAGCAGCTTTCCAATTAGACTCTAATTACGCAAAGATTACTTCGGATAGGTTTATCAGTGGATCAGCATGCATATATTTATAACGCCTACGGACCTGACATATATTTTGAAGTATATTTCCATCATTAAATTCCCTTTTTACTCGCCATTTTGCTGGTGACATTGAGCATTGAGTAGCAGTCTTCTATAAGAAAACATAATATTGTGCATGCAATCAATTAATCATACGTATTTAAAGATAGCAATAACAGCAAGATTTATTGGATCCATGGCAATAAATCTTGCTGTTATTGCTATCTTTAAATTTGCAACTGAGAAACGTTGTTTTAATCATACTTAATTTGTATTCTTATCTGTAGGCATTGAAACCGCCAACTGAATTGCAACTTCAATTGCGCACTCGTTTGAGGCGAGACTGGTTTCGACAATTTTTATGGTATCGCAGTAAACACTTTTCTTACCTCATCCATTTTCCTCACCTATTGGTTAATTTGCGGGTGGTTTGGGCACATCAGGTATTATTGGAATTATTCCCCGTCTCTGTCTTCTATATATCTAACCTTTCTAAATACCGCATTGATAAATCCCAGCTTATTTTTGGCAGTGCGTCTTGCTGTGAATAAAAAAAAAACATTTTGAAGCTATTCAGCGTTTTTCTATTCAGCTACCCCGGGCTACTGAATTTTCCATTTCAATAGCCTGTGGGCGTTATTCCTTCTGTCAGGCTTTTTATTTAAATATTTTGGTTGGCTTTATGCACTCGACGATATATACTACTGGTCCGCATTAGTAGAAAAGGACAATGAGAGCAAACAATTTCAGCTTACCTTGCAGCAGAAAAATTTCAGTAACAACGGAGGCTTTCGTTTGTGCTAAAGACAGAACTTTAGGTGCAGCTATTATGAGTGAGTGCGGTAATGAAGCGAGTAATATAAATGCAGTATGGTAGAAGTGCGGCAAAGAGAAGCAAAAAAAATAGAGCCAGTAAGCCCTGTGCTAATTTGACTGATGCGGCCGACGTAGAGAGGTGTGAAGTTGTTAATCTTTTCAGTGCGCATGCACTCTAAGGGCACTTCAGTACGATTCAGTCCAGTTGGCGTTACCCCCTGAGCGAGGGTGCCATGAGTCACTATGTTGAGCCGCCCTCCCCCCCCCCTATCTCATAAACCCCTGGCGCGAGCTATCGATGTAACTTCATTCAAGTCGATTATCTGATTTCCCATGCCGTCATATGAGAGGCGAGCTGTCGGGGGCGTCCGACAGCATGCTTATTCGCCTGGGATTTGATATCAAGCGGCTGCACTTAACGTGAGTATGCCAGTGCTCAGTTGGCGGCTCAGTTGAGTACGGAAAGAAGGAGATTACCTCAGTAAAGGACACGGTATCCAGTACGGCTATTGCCAGGAGTCCGACACTAAGTTGGATGACAACATACATGTCCTGTGAGGAGCGATACTGCAACTAAACCAAGCTTTTTAATTCAAGACCGCAGCTATTATGGGGTAGTAAAATGCAAGACAGTGTTCGACAAATTCAGCAAGAACGGCCTCCTCTTACCTGAGGGAGGAGGCACTCACCTGGGTGACGCGAGGCGACTAGTGAGTGGGGCTGAGGCTGGTGGTGGGGAGTGTGACGTGCTGGGTGTGCCGACATTACGGTCAGTGCCACTGTCGTGAATGCGCATGTGACCTAGTAGGCCCATGCGATGAGCGAATGATCGGGGGCAGTGTGGGCAGTGAAGGCGGCGGTCTCGTCTGTGTGTTGGTGCTCCAGGCACTAGTTCACCTGTCTCTGTGCGATGGATTCGCAAGTGACCGATTGGACCGATGCGTGACGTGAATGTGCGATTGCAGTGAGGACATATCAGGCCCTCAGAGCTGATGGGGGGTTCAGGCGTGGACGTTGGTGCGGGCGGTAATGTATCGGAGGGAGTGGAAGAAGTTGTGGGTGAGTTGGAGTCGGTGGACGAGGGCAACGAGGCATCTCTCGCGTCGGTGATTGCCGTCGACGTGGAGGGTGGAGTAGGGTCTGACGGAGTGTTTGGTGCAGTCGACGTGGATGCTGTCGGAGGAGGGTTGCACGGCTTCCGGAGGTGACCGACCAGCAAAAGCAAACGATAGCATCATTTTAACTGCTGTAATTTTAAGTCCTTTGAATTTTTTCAGAAACTAAGCAGAGGTGTCATATGTAGGGCACATTATATATGCCTAGTCTCAGTCTTGGCTCCTATGAGACCGGTAGTAATGGAGTTTTGGATAGTGAAATACGCAAAAGGGTAATCGTGAGTACGGAAAGCTAAAGAATAGCAGCTCAGATAGGCTTACTTAAATTACAAAGGCTCTGACACTACTATAGAAGGCTAATCCCGAATATTAGGCACAACTACCAACTTAGTTCGTTTAACGTTACCTTAACTCTTACCCTAACCGTAGGAAACAAGTTCTAAGCTTAGGGTATATAGGTTGCACTACCAGTGATAACGCTGAAAAAACTCTATAGAGTTGTTGACTGATGTTTCATATTCTTTTGTCAGGGTGTGAAGAATAGGGAGTAGCCTCTCCGAGATTTTACACTTAGTTGCAGTGATTAAAAATACAACAGATCGTAGTGGTACGTTGCGTTTGTGAATTTTATCAGTCCGTAGATCTTACCTATGGGTGGTTCGACTTGTCAAGCGTAAACGTAGTTAGAGGTCAACTCCAGCAGGTTCATGGCATTCATCGTGAAAGTGATGTTCGAAAATGGAGGTGCTTGTATCACCATGGTCAAAATAATCAGTTATTTTTCCTAGGTTAAGTAGTTTATTGATGCTTGATCAGATAAAAATTTCAAACACCTACCGTAGGCATATAAGGGTTGCTGCTAATACGCTCGTAACCCTATTAGCGCGTTTAAAGCTCAGGTGTGACGCCACCTGGGTCTGCCTATGACTAGCTGACGATGGCTAATAAGGCAGAAATGGCCATCCTAGTCTCCCTTATCTTTGACGGCAATGTCCTTCTGCCAATAGCTCCAGCCGCCTAGCGGTGAAGGCTCGAATGAGAGGTCTAGTGGCACCATGGACGGATGAGTGAATCCTCTAATAGATCGGTGTACGCGTATCCGCCACATTTTTAGCCATATAACACCAATTTCAAACAGACTTTGCCTCATCAACTGCAGGTAATGGGTTAACCAATGGCTCATGTGTATGGTTTTTTATTTTGTTACGGACTCTGAAAAGAGGGTGCAATTTCCTATAAAAAGCCTCTACGTAGGTAACCAATGCAATATCCCTAGGAAAGGCATTCACAGCTACAGTCACTCTGCTGAAGAAGAACTTCTGTGTCTACAGTATGGCACCAGTAACACGTAGTTTGAGGCGATGACCTCACAGGATATTTCGTATGTGCAAAATCGAAAAAGTACCCGGAAAACGAGACAGCAGTCTTGACCGCTTATGATGCGGAAAGTTTGCATGAGTACGCCTCGTAAATCAAAGCATAGAGACTGAAAATAGGAGAGCGTGTTGCATAGGGTAGTGAGACCTGAACCATTGTGAGTTTGGTCAATGTCCGTTTAACGTTCTCGGGTGGAGGCTGAGAAGCGCCAATTGTGGTTGCACTACTGCTCGGATGACATCAGCTAAATAGGCCTCGTCAAAAGAAGAGAATGCCCATCTGACGGACTGGCATCGCAGATTTATGGCAGTACGTTTCCATGCAGGCCGCTCTCTTACTTCTTCTTGTCCGCCCCACGCTCCAGTTCGAGACTGTCTGCGCACGTGGTCGGCAGCGCAAACGCATTCACATGCCTCCCCTTCCACCTGACGCTCCTGGTCGATTGGATACTGGAGCAGCTGGCATCTTTGCACCAGCCAATCAACGCGCGCGCTTTCAATGATTGGCTGCCAATGCAAGAGGACGCGCAGATTAGGGTGCGGCGATATCCACAGCGGACACTGACACACATACACACATGCATACAAAGACTGCTTATGGCTATTCCTGCAGAACCTGTGAGTTATTTCAGCAAAAGCCAGTTCAGCCTAATCCGTCTTCCGTGTCTCCTTATTTGGACAACCTTCGTGTTCTCGACCGCGCACTCCAATAGACTCAGTCA
>JAYGXS010001731.1:0-12600 GCA_036362985.1 Ligula intestinalis | reverse complement strand
GTGTTCCTTTGAATTTTTTTCTTCTAGTAATGCTGAATCAAGCAAAAAGCAAACACCTCGGGAGGAGGAGGTAACAAATTTTGCCGTCTACCTGAGGTTATTGACGTGTGTTTCTTATCAAATTCAACCATGAGGCCTGAACGGTAGTGGAAGCATTTTGTGAAGCGCTGCTTCCTAACCTATATTTGACAGAATATCTTCTACAGGCTGACTGGTGTAGTTCTTATTTTGTTGGCATTTGAGACGGTTTGGTGGGGTTCCCTCGCCGGTACTTGTCGTCATTACAGTCTCTGCTCATAAATCAAGGAGGCAACGCCCCAGTAACCGCGCTGTTAATAGAAACAAAGACACAAGTTCGAGGAAAGAGCCACGATATGCTCCTGTGTTCTTTTATCCCTTGCAACTGCGATCTTCAGACCATAGTTACTTAGTAAAGGAGAAAGCGGTAGAGGCGAGAGGAATTGTAGGGAAGAAAATTGACTACAGAGAGCATGATCTTCCGTTGGAGCAGCGTGATCCGATGTCCAGCATAGTTGCAGGAAAACCACGCAGCCCAGAGCGCGAGCGTTCACGCGTGCGGGTTTGCTATTCGTCGCTGGCTCAGAAGGCATCTATGCGGCAACTGTGATTGGCTGTTCTTTGACCTCGAGATCAACGGCTGCGGACTTCAGGAAAGTTCACTTTGACGAAAACTAGTCACAAAACTTTCTCTGCCCCCAGCTGGATAACAGTTTCACCCTTTTTGTTTAAATTCGGGGTATAAGAAGCCAAGGATATCGAGGTTGGCACACGCCGAGTAACGTCAGATGCCGTAGATAAATATCAACGAAAATCCATGCAGTAAAATGGGATAAGATGTAGGAGAGTGGTATTAATCATAGATTGCGGAAATATACAGACAAGATGTATAGTAATGAGAAGTAAAATAGAATGCATTATAGCAGATGTTTCACCTTCAAAACTCAAAAACACTGGTAACCGTTATTTATTGTCTACCTTGACATCAGCGCATTAATTTTTTCAATGTACATCTTATCCCATGCACACTGTCTACCTTGATCCCCTTTCCGTCGTACAATTTTCACGTTTTTTCCTTTTTGGAAACATGAATCTAAATAAAATAGTGAAAGTTCAGCGAAAATTCCCATTTCTACGATTGAAAAGTCGTGTTGGCAAACGATCGTTTTCGGTCATTCATCGTCAGGCCAGTACATGACATGGGGAATAAAATTGTTCAAGTAATTACAGCGATTATATAATCGTCAGGTTAGGGAAGGGGGGAGGGGGAGGAAAAGGGTGAGGGTAATTAAGCAGCTGAGTTTTCCCTCGTCTCCTGAACGCGGGCGCCTGCGCGGGTAGGACGCTGGTTGCCATGCCCAGATGAGACAGGGGGGATGTTCTCGCGGTCCATGGATTGAGTTCTGTATGTCAGCCACGCAGCTTGCGTTTGACTATCCTCCGTAGCTTCGTCTTCTTTGGCTTCAGTAGGCGTTGGATTTCCGCGTGCAGTCGGCCAAGGGAGGCCGGTGGCTTGAACCAGCGCCTTTTGACAGCATAGAATGGGTTTTGCTAGCCGGATTGCCACTGCTTCTGCTGTGGCTAACACCCGTTTGCGCAGGCCTTTGGAGAAGTGCGTTGGCGTGCGGTATATGACCCGAAAGGCTTCACTCGCGTCCACTTGGTGGTTTGTATCAATTAGGTGGGCGAGGATTGAGCTTGAGGTCGGTCTATTCTCCCCTCTGCTGAGCCAAGCTGGTATGTGCTCGCGCATTCTCTTCTCCAGACGTCGCGTTGTTCGGCCAATATTTTATTCCCCATGTCATGTACTGGCCTGACGATGAATGACCGAAAACGATCGTTTGCCAACACGACTTTTCAAAAATAGTGAAAAACTATAATTTCAATAAAATAAATTAGTGAAATGGTAAATTGTAAACAAAAAGCTTGCCATTACCACCGGTACCGTATTACAGAATTCTGGGTTTTTTGTTTCTGTGGCGGGCCATATAATAGATTTACCATGAGATTATTCAGCCAGTGGAGTGTTCCCGCTTGACTAGATTCCACTGGACTGGATTCTACATCCCCTCGAATAAGTACTATGCTTCCCTTAAGGAATTCCGCTAGGCTCGGTCGCTGTGTCTGTTTCCAACCCTAACCTGGGCTTTTCTGGTGCCCTCTGTTGGAGGCTTTTTCGAAGGCTTAAATTCAGTCTGCATCCAGTGGGGACCTGACAGTATTTCGTGTTTGAGATTTCTTATCGTTCTGCCAATAACAACGCTTTTCGAATGATAATTTGGCTCTAGGCATAGCGCCAAAATAGTTCCGTCTCATGGCCAGTTAAATGAATCTCGGAAAAAGACGTTAAAACACACATTCGACTAACAGTGTTGGATAGGTATTTCCACCGACCTTCCCTATTTCTGGCCTAGGATACTAAATTATCGTGTGTGACGATAAAGCTTCCTTCACTAATGCTACGGCAGAAAATGGCGTAGTAGTCCAACTGAAAAAGACGGCAATCCCATAGTTACGTGGTTCCATCAACGAAAATCAGAAAAACGTAATAAGAATGAAGCGCGGTTAGGTTAAAGGTCATTTTGAGACTCTACCTTACGGAGCCGCGAAAATGAAAGTGCAAGTTAAGTCGGTAGATAAAACTATTCGCGCCGTTACGGTTTCCTCCCTTATAATTGTAAGGCCCATAAATAGCGTGGGGGTGTTCTGTCGAATTTCGACGTCCAGACTAACTAACGAAGCTCCTAACGAGTATTATCCCAAAATAATAAGGACGTAACACGCAAAAGTGTTAGAAGGAATACTATTGAAGAAACGAGCTCAACCGTAATAATTTTCGGTAAGTCCACCTGCGTAGGATAAAAGTGTCTATGCGCGCGGGTTTAGCGAAGCCTTGTCCATTCATCAGCCAATCAGGACAGGGTGCAAGTATTGGCGTCAGCTCGCGAGAAATCGATTAGCTCCAGGTGCAGACACGTCGACAGCGAGGGGCGCAAAAGTGCAAGAGCGCACAGAGGTAAGAGGATGAGTCAGCGCTGGACGCGCGACTAGACAATGGTTTGGAAGATGAGAAGGGGGTGAGAGCGCGTAGCAATACGGAATTCAGATTGCCACAGTTCATTCGTGAAACCTAACCATGAACGCTAGCTGGCCTTGCGCCCAACGTAAGGCCACTGTCCAGTTGTAACGAACCGGAGATGTCGAGGTCGGTACACACCGTAACGGGCAAAGGCAGAGCTGCTAAGCCATCAACGCACATCAAAACGAAAAAAAGGCGATAAGACTCTGGCGAGGCATAGGCATATTATACAAATGAATAGTAATGAAAGGATCTGCAAACGGCTGCGTTACAGCAATCAACTACTTGTCTTGATGGAGGGCGATGCTGATATGTCTGCTACCTAATCAGTGGGGAATACAGCGTTGTGTGCAACTGTAAGTAAGGGTTATGGAGGTGCCAACATAATGCGGGAGGAGGGTCGGCAGTAGAATTGAGGAGGAACCGGCTACTTTCAGCGACACCAGAGTTACACCGTCTCTGTCCCAGATCCGCGCGCGCGAAGTGTCACCTCTTTCAAACAACCCCATTCAGTTTCCTGGAGGAATTGCTCTTGTATTCGTCACCCAGCATTACTGTGTCCGGCGTCCTTGATAAAGGCCAGCTGCCTCAAGGTCGTCCGCTATCGCAGTGAGCGCTTTCGCACGCAGTGACCTGCAGACATTTGACCGACTTCCACTCACGACAAGCATACGTCCAGGTGGTCGGGGCTGCTCCCTTTCCTGTAGCATAAGCCGCTTGATGCCACACCCCTTGGTTAATGGGAACCACAGCAGACGCGTCTTCGACCGCGTTCCCACCCGCCCTCACGGCGGCCAAGGTCTGCTACACCAAACTTCCCTGCGGTGGATCTATCTCCCCTCCTCTTCATCTCTATTTTCGACGACGGAGTAGCCCCTACCGACCACGCTCCTCCAACTTCCCTTCCTCGACGCCCGGGATTGTGGCCAACCCGGCGGGGATCCTGATCCAAAAAGGGCGACTAGCCAGCCAGCCCCTCGATTAATGCCACATGCACCAACTGGACAGCACTTGTATTTACTACGCTCTCCTATTAAAACAGCTGCCACCGCTGCCTTTCTCTCTCTCAGACATGACTGGACGCAGTCAACACCAGCCCTGGCTTTGCCCGTGGTCACTGCTGTTTGAGGCAGCAATTCAGGTTCCTGTGCACAATAAATTCCTCATTTCGCTGACTTCTGTCTTTTCCAACAACCCGAGTTTCCGCTCTGGTGGTGGTAGTGCTCTAAGCACCCACCTACTGCCTCGACGCTACGTTCTCTTTCCGTACTGCCTGGTCAGTTCCACTTTGTCTTATTTCTGCAAACTTGCCGGTTTCAGCTGGCACGTGAAGTGCCTGTCGTGAAAAAAAAGAGTCCTTGGGCCTAACCATGGCGAAACTGGTGCGAAGCGTCAAATTTCGCACACTTCTGTTCGGCGGCGTCTACACGCGAAGTACTTCGGGCTATGAAGCTAACTTCTGTTACATTCGCTTATCAATTACAAATATGGTCGTTTTAGACTGTATGTTGATTGAGTTTGTAATACTGATCAGTATAACGCGAGATCCCAGGATACCGGCCATTTGCGTGCGAGAATCCATCATGTAGTGTGTAAAGGCTAAGAAGCTTAACCTTAACGGCTGCGATCTTGCAGGCCCATTTCCTTAGGAGACGATAGCAGTCTTGGAAAGCCCAAACTATTAGGAGTATATTCTATGCAGAATAAATGGAATGATTGGCAGTAGGAAATTGACTACCAGACGACCAAACAACCGCAAGCCAGCGGACAACGTCTGAAGTCAGGTCTGCTCGGCAGTCGTTCCACGAGGGCCTAGGTGAGTCGATATGGATTGGCTGTTACAGAGACCGGAAAACAGCGAGCGTTTCAAAAATGCACTTCGATATGAGCTAGTCACTACAAATCACGCTGTAAAATGGCTATTTGGCAACGGTAGTTTAAGTAGTTCACCTCATATACACCTGATCCCAGCATTTTGTCCTATGGAAACGGAGGTTCTAGGGGTTTTGGGTTGGGGAATTCGGGTGGACAGTGGAATACACTTTTTTAACTGCTATATGAATTTTATTTTGTTGTAGTTTTCGATTTTTTGATTTATATCTGTAGATTTTCTTTATCTTTAGTATCGTTTAAAAAATAAAGGTTTCCTGAAAAAATAGAAATAGTGGTAAGGAGGTCGTCTTCTTCAACTTACCCAAAGGTCAAACTTGCCGTTCTGAAACTAGATTATTATAGTCCACGCTGCGCACACCTTCAATTTACATGCGCAACAACTTACGCCCTGCGGTCACGGAAAACAGTTTTAACTACATTGTTACACGCACTTCTATGACCTTCTTTCACTGCCTATCCTATATCCCCAACCCAAAAATCCCTATAATCACCGTTTCCATAGGAAAAAATGCTGGGACTAGGGGTACATGAGGTCCACTAATTAAACTACCTTTGCCGGCCTTCAAACATCATGCAAAATTTCTATTTACTTGGGATGGATTTTTGAATTAAAACCTATTTCGCACGATGTATGCACTCTAGGCCGAAGAATATTCTCGAGCAAGCCAGGAGGACTGGAATTACCATTTTTACTCGTCAGCCATCATCAGGCGGGCATATCACTGTGCGTTAATTTAATAAGGGTCGCTACGGCCATACCTAACCAAGGTATTGCAATACCTGAGAATGTAACCCACGACCTGTTGGCTAAAAGTAGAACACTTTAACCAATCAACTACGGACTCATTGTCATGTCGGTTGCGATTGGGTATACTAAGTCGCAGTAGAGCGTGTAGTGGCCTCTTTGCAGCCACTTGGAACCCAAGACCAGCCACTGATGCATGACTGATCTAGCCTGCCTGTGTGCCCACCGTCTCCTGGGGCTAAGCGCTAACCGCCCTTGGCCGACGCGCACGTACGCCACAGCGTGACCGCGCATACACGCTAGCCTATCGCAGTCCATCTCAAGGTCGTGCGTCCACGCGAGGCTAGACATCACCCACCTTATTGGCCGCCGGAACAAAGCATGCGCCGGCGACGCTTGATGCTCTAGTCACTCCGGAATTGACGTCCTAGCAGCCGGACTGCGGGCATCCGCGAGTCAACACTCTTTCCATCTATTCTCAATCCTGTGAATACAATAAACTCTTCCTTCTACTCTCGCCTTCCCAAGACTTCTCCTATCGCCTAAGGAACCGGGCCTCGAAGATTGTAGGTGTTAGGGTTAACCGCCTTAGCCTTAACTCCTATAAGCGCTCACCTATCACGTTGCGGCATACACCGTTCCCATTGTGCTTTGAGCCTCACTCTGAAGCAACGGCTCGGCGGCTAGTAGTAAAGGCTGAAAAAGGGAAGGACACGGAAACTGACGGGGTTCGAGAGTAAGCCCCAAGGAACAACAGGCGTACATCACAATGGATTCAATTAATAGGTAAAAGCCCTGCCACTGCAATCCTCAGGCCCGTTTCCGGGTGGAAAACGAAGAAGATGAACGCAAGGTAGGAATGGTAGTATATTCTGTACAGAGGGAAAGGAGAAAGGGTTGGAGAAAATTGACAGTCGGACGAGCGTAAGTCCAGCCGTGAGGGTCGGCATCCGAGGCATGAGAGCGTGGCAATCTTCACAGTGAGGTCCTGTGTGATTCTGCATTGGAGGTGATTGGCCAGACAGGACTAGGGTAGGCCTACATGTACGCGTGTGCTAGCAGCTGCAAGAGGCGAGTGTTGCGCGCGGATTAGAGGCAGTATAAGTCCTGCTACCGATGGATGAGCCTCAAGTTATCATAGCGTGCAGTCTCACGCTGTTTCTGTCGAGAACTGCATATTTACATATTATATTTGAAAAGAATTTATCGCACGAATAAAAGCGAATATGCGTGCCACAGGTTCTTGTTGTAAAGAAGAGGATGACGCTATCTCTGGAACGACGGTTTAAATCTGAGCATGCGGCTCCACAAGACAAGCCATTGTCAGGGAAAATGAGACAACAGCAAGCGTTGGCTACGCGCAAATGCTGTTGTTAAGGGGGATGGATGGCAATTTGTGATTGGTCAATGTCCACGCCATGTCCATCCTCACGCTATCTCATCGTGTGTCTCCAACGCGCGTCCCTGGGGTTGCGGAGTGTGACCTTGATGGGGCAGCCTGCATGCTTGTAGAGGAACTGGGCCCTGGTTTCTGGTCACGGGCATGGATGAGAAAATAACAGGGCGGTATATCCACATGCCTGTTTATGGAGTTAGGATCTGACACCGAGGCCTCCAGTAGTTCGCGCCCCGTCTTATTACTGGCGCGTGTCATTAACCGTGTGTTCGAGACGTCGAATTCATGGCCTTCTTCCAGAGTGTGGGTAGCGATCTGGGACAGTGGGTCGCCTCTCCGCACTGTTCGTTTGTGCTCTGTTATTCGCGAGCTAAGTCGTCGTCCGGTCTGGCCTGTATAATTGCAAGAACAGTCGCGACATGGCACCAGGTAAATGACGCCAGACTGCTCACCTACATCCAGTGGGTTTTTGATTTGCATGACTCGTGCACGCATGTTAGTCCTACCTTCACCCCCCCCCCCTACCAACCCTATTTACGCGTAGCCAACGCTTGCTATGTTCTCATTTTCTCTGACGATGGCTTCACTTGTGGAATAAAACTGTTGTTCCAGAGATCGCGTCTTTTTTCTCTTCTTTACAAGAATTTATCTTTCGGTCTCAAAATACTTTTTACTAGGATAAGTGCTGAGATATTTGAATGCAGAAGAAGAAGAAGACGAAGAAGAAGAAGAAGAAGAAGAAGAAGAAGAAGAAGAAGAAGAAGAAGCGATCACTGGAACAGGAGGTTTATTGTCCTGACGTTTCGGATTCCGTCGGGAATCTTTAATCAGAGGTAATCGTAGAAAAGTCCGAGACATGCCCATTGACTTTTATCTGACTTTTATGTCTGATTAAGGATTCAGAAGATGAATTGGCGAACATACGTTTGTTTTCGATAATTCTCATCAGGCCTTTACATTTATAGGGTAATTAAGTAAATTGATTAGGGATTCCCAACAGAATCTGAAACGTCAGGAAAATAAAGTTCTTGTTCCAGTGATCACTTCTTCGTCTGAACTGCTTCCTGGAACTCGCATATTTAATTCGATTGGCAATATTTGAAGTATTATTATGCAAGCAAAATCCTACCTTCCGGTGCATTAACGTTACTTCTAGACAGTGGAACATGATTGGTAGCCGTAGCTCAGCATCATGGTCACGAAGCGACATTCTGTTAATGCAGAAGAGGGCAACGTCCGACTTTGCGGAGATGAAAAGAAAGTATCATGTAATTTGGGAACCCCGAACGCAAGTACAAACAGAGTGGATTAGAAACACAACAGGAAAAAATTCTTTGATCCAGTGGTGAAAAATTTTGGGGCGCCGGTTGGACTTGAATCCCAGACACAGCAAGTAAAAGGCTTTACTACATATGTCTGGCAGTCATCTAATGGATTCTAGATTGATTGATTGATTAGGAAATCCTGCTTAGTCAGTCAGTTTACTGTATTAGCATCGTTGGATTCCATTCGTTGCAGTAGGCTAGGTGGATAACTTGACTGAATTGTAATGAAACTCACGCCTCACGGCAGGGTCTCGCAGCTCAGTTGGTTAGAGCGTTGGCTGTCGAAGGTTCGAATCCCACCGTAGCTGCCCACTTGTTCACAATTTGACCAAAGGAAATAGCGAAATGACAATGGGGAAGTACTATCACGTGGTGTTAAGGCTAAGAAGGTTAATCCTAACAGCTGTAATCTTCCATGCCCGGTACCTTAAGAGCGGAGAGAAGTCATGGGAAGGCCAGATTGATAGGAAGAGTGCATTCTGCACAGAGGCATTGAAGAATAGGTAGTAGGAGGTTTTGATCAAATTGGCAGACTTCCACTTGTGAGAGTGCGGGGTCATCAAAGGCGCCAATAATGCTCCCTGTTGCCGCTTTCTCCTATTCGCATTCCGGAGTGATATCAGGTTGCAGTCATTAGAGCGGTCACTGTTAGCTATCTTTGTCTTCCGTTACATTTAGGTGGTTGGTTGGACCGTGCGAGCTTACATAACGGCGTGGGTGTGTTAGTAGGTGACGGCCAACATTGAGCGAGAGGTGGACAGGGCGCGGTCGTTCATACAAGCGCGCGTGTTCAGGGTAGTCACCGCGCCTGCAACCTTGGCGGCGACAGCCTATCGCAGAGGGTTAAGTAAGTTAAACCGTGCAACTGCGATCTGCAGACCATGGTTACTTACCATAGGAGGAGTCGTTAAAGGCCAGAGCAGTAGGAAGAATTTACTGTGTACACAAGGGGAGAAGAGAATAGTTGAGAGTAGATTGACTGGGATAGCTCACGACCAGCAGGAGAGCCAGCCGCGATCCAAGTGTGGTTTACAGCAGCAGGCAGCAGCGAGAACGGCATTTTCTGGTTGCATCAAAGGTTATTGGCCGGAAAGGCTGCATCGACCAAGGCGTGCATGCGTCCTATTCGCCACTGAGAGAGGCTAGCCTTTGCGGGACCTGATTGGTTGTTGCATGGGGCGCCTTTAAGTGCGGACGTATTCGTTAGCGGCAGCAAGCCTTCGGACATGCTCGCCTATGTGGACGGAGTCACCACAAGCCCGATGAGTCAACGATCACTGATCCCTGGCTGCTAGTAGACACTACAGTACTGTCGGCAAGAGTAGTAGCGACTGTGAAATCCACTTCCGGAGTAGTCACCAAAACAGTCGGAAGAATCTTGCAATAAGCAGGTGACCCTCATTAAACTTGGTTTTTGTGTACTTGTAGCGCAAAGAGCTGAGAGTTTGGCCCAATACGCTGCTGTATGCTGGGCGGATAGCTTGAACAAAGTTGGGCTAAAATCTCGACTCCCGACAGGGTCTCGTAGCTCAGTTGGTTAGAGCTTTGGTTGCACAGAAACCTCCTATTTGTTACCAAGGCTTCGAATCCGACCGAGGCCACTGAACCTTTCAAAATTTGGTCACAAGACATAGCAAAAAGACAGTCGGGAAGTTCTGTCGACAAGGACGGTGGTGACTATGAAAGCCACTTCTGGAATAGTTGTCAGTGGCCAAAAGAATCGCAGGTGTGGCGCCGTTAATTGGAACGTGGCTATTCTAGCCTTCCATTGTTTCAGTCCGCTATACTTCTGGACTGGTGAGTGTGCTTTGTTGTGGAACTGGTTACGTCAAAGCTGGACCGGAAAGTCTGGCTTAGACAAGATCAATAGGCAGATCTAATTACTGTGTGAATGGAGAGGTGGGTACCTCAGGTGAACTCTAGTGTCTGATTACTCATCAGAAACTTGAAGAAAACAGCCACCAGTGTCATTGTGTTTTGCTCATTCTGAAGGTTACTGAGCGCTGACGGCAAAATTAGGTCACCAGAACCGGCTATTAGCGTGAGTGCAGTGATCAGCCTACCGTAAAGATCCCATCCATGCATGCAACAACCATCGAAGTACAGCATGCCTGCCTAGCGGAAGTAAGTAGCCGTCTTGCAGTAATAAAATCTATGAAAATTCACATTAAAAAATTCAGAAGATGAATTGGCGAACATACGTTGGTTTTCGAGAATTCCCATCAAGCCTTTACAGTTATGTGGTAATTCAGCAAATAAACTATGCAGGTTGGTAGAAAAAATAGTATGGTTGTCAGGGGGAGAGGAATTGGGGTCAAAATATGATCAGCGCCCAAAAGAACTTCGTCGTGGGGCCGCAGTTACCATGGTCAAAATCCGCTAGTCCAACAGCTAGCAGCTTATCCCCTAGGCCGACTACCAGCGTTGATTAGATTTTCACCTTGATTCCCCCCTCCCCTGACAAGCGTACTATTTTTATAGCAATAAAATCACTGCACCGAAATAGTAGATACTTATTCGTATTCGGAAAGTGCCATTATGTTAAAAATGGTAGTATCATGAATCCAGGTGACCACTACAATGGACTTATCAAGGGATTAATATTAATCAGGTTAACCCTATGCCACTACAATCTTCCAGACGCGGTACCTTAGGAGAACAGAAAAGTCTTGGGAAGACCAAAGTGGTACAAAGAGTTTACTCTGCACAGAAGGAATTAAGTATATGTAGGAGTAGAGTTGACTGTCAGATTACCACACGTCCGTTAGTCGGTGGATTGTGTTTGAAGTGACGACAGCGTAGAGTATTGCCAGAAGCTTTGAGCATGCCTTTTTCCTGTAGCCAATCAGGAAGTGGGCCACAGTGACTGGTTAGAGTTCTCACGCAGGTAGATCAAGACGTCTGAGGCTGCGGTCAGACGAGAGTGTGACGAGAGCGTGGGCGCGCAAGTCTTTGCAAGTCGAGGCGCGATGAGTCAGTGTGCGGCGGACAGTCATATGTGGGCTGGCATCTTGGCAGCTGCAGAAAAGGTGAGTCAGCGCAGTGCCGTTGATCATGGGTTCGCGAGTGGCGCTAGTGGGCCACTACAGACTCACTGCCCAGATAAAAACAGGGCTTTCGAACTTGCATGAGTCTGAAATTTCAGATCCATATACAGGGTGTCCACGAAGTCTGGGTACATAGGGGCTAAATACATACCCTTAGAACAAAACAATTTTATTCAATTATAATGTTAAGAAATTATCGATTCAATATGATTTCCATTATTTGCAATGTATAATTCGATGCACCTTGCTAAATTCTGGTGAACTCGATTGAAATAGGTTAGTTATTCAGTGCGCATAGCGAGGAGGCGTCAGTATTCACGGTCCAATCAGATAGGACGGAAAATCGATAACTATTGACGCGTTGTCAAGCCATGGCTCGGGACTTTGCGCTGCAGTTGCACTGAGAGCCTAAGCGTTGTTGACTAATCATGGGACTCTGCCGTCCCAACAAAAATAACATATTTAAATAAAATATTAAAATTCCTGTGTACCCAGACTTTGTGGACACCCTGTATAAACTATTCTGGTACTCGGCTAGCCTTCCCTTTACTCATAAAAAACAGCTCGAACACGAACCTTCGCATTTAAACGTGTTCTTAGCTCGCTAACAGTAGTCCTACAAATAAGACAGGATTGACTACTTGGGTAGGCCGGGGACTTTCGACCTTATAGGTTTTAAGGCTAAGACGGTTAACCCTAACAGCTACAATCTTCGAGGTCCGGTTCTTTAGGAGATGGGAGAAGTCTTGGGAAGGCAGAGTAGTCGGAACAGTGTATTGCTTACAGAAGGGATAGGGGAAAGTTGTCAATCGGTCTTGTAGGGCGTCTGACCATGAGGCCCGTGGGACAGGGCGACGTCGCCGATCGCGATGCGCCTGATCGGAAACCCAAGTGTCCTTTTACGGCAGTCAGCCCGGGCGGCCGACGAATGCTCGCTTTGTCTCGGTAGACTGGTGGTGATTATTTGCACAGCGCAAGGTTGGCGCTAGGCGAGACTGGGTGTGTTCGTAAGTGGCTCTGACCATTGAGTGAAAACGGACAGGGTGCCGTCAATTAGCGCCTGATCGCAGGCAGCATTAGGCGCGCAGGCCAAAGGC
>JAYGXS010001730.1:0-12600 GCA_036362985.1 Ligula intestinalis | reverse complement strand
GTGTTCCTTTGAATTTTTTTCTTCTAGTAATGCTGAATCAAGCAAAAAGCAAACACCTCGGGAGGAGGAGGTAACAAATTTTGCCGTCTACCTGAGGTTATTGACGTGTGTTTCTTATCAAATTCAACCATGAGGCCTGAACGGTAGTGGAAGCATTTTGTGAAGCGCTGCTTCCTAACCTATATTTGACAGAATATCTTCTACAGGCTGACTGGTGTAGTTCTTATTTTGTTGGCATTTGAGACGGTTTGGTGGGGTTCCCTCGCCGGTACTTGTCGTCATTACAGTCTCTGCTCATAAATCAAGGAGGCAACGCCCCAGTAACCGCGCTGTTAATAGAAACAAAGACACAAGTTCGAGGAAAGAGCCACGATATGCTCCTGTGTTCTTTTATCCCTTGCAACTGCGATCTTCAGACCATAGTTACTTAGTAAAGGAGAAAGCGGTAGAGGCGAGAGGAATTGTAGGGAAGAAAATTGACTACAGAGAGCATGATCTTCCGTTGGAGCAGCGTGATCCGATGTCCAGCATAGTTGCAGGAAAACCACGCAGCCCAGAGCGCGAGCGTTCACGCGTGCGGGTTTGCTATTCGTCGCTGGCTCAGAAGGCATCTATGCGGCAACTGTGATTGGCTGTTCTTTGACCTCGAGATCAACGGCTGCGGACTTCAGGAAAGTTCACTTTGACGAAAACTAGTCACAAAACTTTCTCTGCCCCCAGCTGGATAACAGTTTCACCCTTTTTGTTTAAATTCGGGGTATAAGAAGCCAAGGATATCGAGGTTGGCACACGCCGAGTAACGTCAGATGCCGTAGATAAATATCAACGAAAATCCATGCAGTAAAATGGGATAAGATGTAGGAGAGTGGTATTAATCATAGATTGCGGAAATATACAGACAAGATGTATAGTAATGAGAAGTAAAATAGAATGCATTATAGCAGATGTTTCACCTTCAAAACTCAAAAACACTGGTAACCGTTATTTATTGTCTACCTTGACATCAGCGCATTAATTTTTTCAATGTACATCTTATCCCATGCACACTGTCTACCTTGATCCCCTTTCCGTCGTACAATTTTCACGTTTTTTCCTTTTTGGAAACATGAATCTAAATAAAATAGTGAAAGTTCAGCGAAAATTCCCATTTCTACGATTGAAAAGTCGTGTTGGCAAACGATCGTTTTCGGTCATTCATCGTCAGGCCAGTACATGACATGGGGAATAAAATTGTTCAAGTAATTACAGCGATTATATAATCGTCAGGTTAGGGAAGGGGGGAGGGGGAGGAAAAGGGTGAGGGTAATTAAGCAGCTGAGTTTTCCCTCGTCTCCTGAACGCGGGCGCCTGCGCGGGTAGGACGCTGGTTGCCATGCCCAGATGAGACAGGGGGGATGTTCTCGCGGTCCATGGATTGAGTTCTGTATGTCAGCCACGCAGCTTGCGTTTGACTATCCTCCGTAGCTTCGTCTTCTTTGGCTTCAGTAGGCGTTGGATTTCCGCGTGCAGTCGGCCAAGGGAGGCCGGTGGCTTGAACCAGCGCCTTTTGACAGCATAGAATGGGTTTTGCTAGCCGGATTGCCACTGCTTCTGCTGTGGCTAACACCCGTTTGCGCAGGCCTTTGGAGAAGTGCGTTGGCGTGCGGTATATGACCCGAAAGGCTTCACTCGCGTCCACTTGGTGGTTTGTATCAATTAGGTGGGCGAGGATTGAGCTTGAGGTCGGTCTATTCTCCCCTCTGCTGAGCCAAGCTGGTATGTGCTCGCGCATTCTCTTCTCCAGACGTCGCGTTGTTCGGCCAATATTTTATTCCCCATGTCATGTACTGGCCTGACGATGAATGACCGAAAACGATCGTTTGCCAACACGACTTTTCAAAAATAGTGAAAAACTATAATTTCAATAAAATAAATTAGTGAAATGGTAAATTGTAAACAAAAAGCTTGCCATTACCACCGGTACCGTATTACAGAATTCTGGGTTTTTTGTTTCTGTGGCGGGCCATATAATAGATTTACCATGAGATTATTCAGCCAGTGGAGTGTTCCCGCTTGACTAGATTCCACTGGACTGGATTCTACATCCCCTCGAATAAGTACTATGCTTCCCTTAAGGAATTCCGCTAGGCTCGGTCGCTGTGTCTGTTTCCAACCCTAACCTGGGCTTTTCTGGTGCCCTCTGTTGGAGGCTTTTTCGAAGGCTTAAATTCAGTCTGCATCCAGTGGGGACCTGACAGTATTTCGTGTTTGAGATTTCTTATCGTTCTGCCAATAACAACGCTTTTCGAATGATAATTTGGCTCTAGGCATAGCGCCAAAATAGTTCCGTCTCATGGCCAGTTAAATGAATCTCGGAAAAAGACGTTAAAACACACATTCGACTAACAGTGTTGGATAGGTATTTCCACCGACCTTCCCTATTTCTGGCCTAGGATACTAAATTATCGTGTGTGACGATAAAGCTTCCTTCACTAATGCTACGGCAGAAAATGGCGTAGTAGTCCAACTGAAAAAGACGGCAATCCCATAGTTACGTGGTTCCATCAACGAAAATCAGAAAAACGTAATAAGAATGAAGCGCGGTTAGGTTAAAGGTCATTTTGAGACTCTACCTTACGGAGCCGCGAAAATGAAAGTGCAAGTTAAGTCGGTAGATAAAACTATTCGCGCCGTTACGGTTTCCTCCCTTATAATTGTAAGGCCCATAAATAGCGTGGGGGTGTTCTGTCGAATTTCGACGTCCAGACTAACTAACGAAGCTCCTAACGAGTATTATCCCAAAATAATAAGGACGTAACACGCAAAAGTGTTAGAAGGAATACTATTGAAGAAACGAGCTCAACCGTAATAATTTTCGGTAAGTCCACCTGCGTAGGATAAAAGTGTCTATGCGCGCGGGTTTAGCGAAGCCTTGTCCATTCATCAGCCAATCAGGACAGGGTGCAAGTATTGGCGTCAGCTCGCGAGAAATCGATTAGCTCCAGGTGCAGACACGTCGACAGCGAGGGGCGCAAAAGTGCAAGAGCGCACAGAGGTAAGAGGATGAGTCAGCGCTGGACGCGCGACTAGACAATGGTTTGGAAGATGAGAAGGGGGTGAGAGCGCGTAGCAATACGGAATTCAGATTGCCACAGTTCATTCGTGAAACCTAACCATGAACGCTAGCTGGCCTTGCGCCCAACGTAAGGCCACTGTCCAGTTGTAACGAACCGGAGATGTCGAGGTCGGTACACACCGTAACGGGCAAAGGCAGAGCTGCTAAGCCATCAACGCACATCAAAACGAAAAAAAGGCGATAAGACTCTGGCGAGGCATAGGCATATTATACAAATGAATAGTAATGAAAGGATCTGCAAACGGCTGCGTTACAGCAATCAACTACTTGTCTTGATGGAGGGCGATGCTGATATGTCTGCTACCTAATCAGTGGGGAATACAGCGTTGTGTGCAACTGTAAGTAAGGGTTATGGAGGTGCCAACATAATGCGGGAGGAGGGTCGGCAGTAGAATTGAGGAGGAACCGGCTACTTTCAGCGACACCAGAGTTACACCGTCTCTGTCCCAGATCCGCGCGCGCGAAGTGTCACCTCTTTCAAACAACCCCATTCAGTTTCCTGGAGGAATTGCTCTTGTATTCGTCACCCAGCATTACTGTGTCCGGCGTCCTTGATAAAGGCCAGCTGCCTCAAGGTCGTCCGCTATCGCAGTGAGCGCTTTCGCACGCAGTGACCTGCAGACATTTGACCGACTTCCACTCACGACAAGCATACGTCCAGGTGGTCGGGGCTGCTCCCTTTCCTGTAGCATAAGCCGCTTGATGCCACACCCCTTGGTTAATGGGAACCACAGCAGACGCGTCTTCGACCGCGTTCCCACCCGCCCTCACGGCGGCCAAGGTCTGCTACACCAAACTTCCCTGCGGTGGATCTATCTCCCCTCCTCTTCATCTCTATTTTCGACGACGGAGTAGCCCCTACCGACCACGCTCCTCCAACTTCCCTTCCTCGACGCCCGGGATTGTGGCCAACCCGGCGGGGATCCTGATCCAAAAAGGGCGACTAGCCAGCCAGCCCCTCGATTAATGCCACATGCACCAACTGGACAGCACTTGTATTTACTACGCTCTCCTATTAAAACAGCTGCCACCGCTGCCTTTCTCTCTCTCAGACATGACTGGACGCAGTCAACACCAGCCCTGGCTTTGCCCGTGGTCACTGCTGTTTGAGGCAGCAATTCAGGTTCCTGTGCACAATAAATTCCTCATTTCGCTGACTTCTGTCTTTTCCAACAACCCGAGTTTCCGCTCTGGTGGTGGTAGTGCTCTAAGCACCCACCTACTGCCTCGACGCTACGTTCTCTTTCCGTACTGCCTGGTCAGTTCCACTTTGTCTTATTTCTGCAAACTTGCCGGTTTCAGCTGGCACGTGAAGTGCCTGTCGTGAAAAAAAAGAGTCCTTGGGCCTAACCATGGCGAAACTGGTGCGAAGCGTCAAATTTCGCACACTTCTGTTCGGCGGCGTCTACACGCGAAGTACTTCGGGCTATGAAGCTAACTTCTGTTACATTCGCTTATCAATTACAAATATGGTCGTTTTAGACTGTATGTTGATTGAGTTTGTAATACTGATCAGTATAACGCGAGATCCCAGGATACCGGCCATTTGCGTGCGAGAATCCATCATGTAGTGTGTAAAGGCTAAGAAGCTTAACCTTAACGGCTGCGATCTTGCAGGCCCATTTCCTTAGGAGACGATAGCAGTCTTGGAAAGCCCAAACTATTAGGAGTATATTCTATGCAGAATAAATGGAATGATTGGCAGTAGGAAATTGACTACCAGACGACCAAACAACCGCAAGCCAGCGGACAACGTCTGAAGTCAGGTCTGCTCGGCAGTCGTTCCACGAGGGCCTAGGTGAGTCGATATGGATTGGCTGTTACAGAGACCGGAAAACAGCGAGCGTTTCAAAAATGCACTTCGATATGAGCTAGTCACTACAAATCACGCTGTAAAATGGCTATTTGGCAACGGTAGTTTAAGTAGTTCACCTCATATACACCTGATCCCAGCATTTTGTCCTATGGAAACGGAGGTTCTAGGGGTTTTGGGTTGGGGAATTCGGGTGGACAGTGGAATACACTTTTTTAACTGCTATATGAATTTTATTTTGTTGTAGTTTTCGATTTTTTGATTTATATCTGTAGATTTTCTTTATCTTTAGTATCGTTTAAAAAATAAAGGTTTCCTGAAAAAATAGAAATAGTGGTAAGGAGGTCGTCTTCTTCAACTTACCCAAAGGTCAAACTTGCCGTTCTGAAACTAGATTATTATAGTCCACGCTGCGCACACCTTCAATTTACATGCGCAACAACTTACGCCCTGCGGTCACGGAAAACAGTTTTAACTACATTGTTACACGCACTTCTATGACCTTCTTTCACTGCCTATCCTATATCCCCAACCCAAAAATCCCTATAATCACCGTTTCCATAGGAAAAAATGCTGGGACTAGGGGTACATGAGGTCCACTAATTAAACTACCTTTGCCGGCCTTCAAACATCATGCAAAATTTCTATTTACTTGGGATGGATTTTTGAATTAAAACCTATTTCGCACGATGTATGCACTCTAGGCCGAAGAATATTCTCGAGCAAGCCAGGAGGACTGGAATTACCATTTTTACTCGTCAGCCATCATCAGGCGGGCATATCACTGTGCGTTAATTTAATAAGGGTCGCTACGGCCATACCTAACCAAGGTATTGCAATACCTGAGAATGTAACCCACGACCTGTTGGCTAAAAGTAGAACACTTTAACCAATCAACTACGGACTCATTGTCATGTCGGTTGCGATTGGGTATACTAAGTCGCAGTAGAGCGTGTAGTGGCCTCTTTGCAGCCACTTGGAACCCAAGACCAGCCACTGATGCATGACTGATCTAGCCTGCCTGTGTGCCCACCGTCTCCTGGGGCTAAGCGCTAACCGCCCTTGGCCGACGCGCACGTACGCCACAGCGTGACCGCGCATACACGCTAGCCTATCGCAGTCCATCTCAAGGTCGTGCGTCCACGCGAGGCTAGACATCACCCACCTTATTGGCCGCCGGAACAAAGCATGCGCCGGCGACGCTTGATGCTCTAGTCACTCCGGAATTGACGTCCTAGCAGCCGGACTGCGGGCATCCGCGAGTCAACACTCTTTCCATCTATTCTCAATCCTGTGAATACAATAAACTCTTCCTTCTACTCTCGCCTTCCCAAGACTTCTCCTATCGCCTAAGGAACCGGGCCTCGAAGATTGTAGGTGTTAGGGTTAACCGCCTTAGCCTTAACTCCTATAAGCGCTCACCTATCACGTTGCGGCATACACCGTTCCCATTGTGCTTTGAGCCTCACTCTGAAGCAACGGCTCGGCGGCTAGTAGTAAAGGCTGAAAAAGGGAAGGACACGGAAACTGACGGGGTTCGAGAGTAAGCCCCAAGGAACAACAGGCGTACATCACAATGGATTCAATTAATAGGTAAAAGCCCTGCCACTGCAATCCTCAGGCCCGTTTCCGGGTGGAAAACGAAGAAGATGAACGCAAGGTAGGAATGGTAGTATATTCTGTACAGAGGGAAAGGAGAAAGGGTTGGAGAAAATTGACAGTCGGACGAGCGTAAGTCCAGCCGTGAGGGTCGGCATCCGAGGCATGAGAGCGTGGCAATCTTCACAGTGAGGTCCTGTGTGATTCTGCATTGGAGGTGATTGGCCAGACAGGACTAGGGTAGGCCTACATGTACGCGTGTGCTAGCAGCTGCAAGAGGCGAGTGTTGCGCGCGGATTAGAGGCAGTATAAGTCCTGCTACCGATGGATGAGCCTCAAGTTATCATAGCGTGCAGTCTCACGCTGTTTCTGTCGAGAACTGCATATTTACATATTATATTTGAAAAGAATTTATCGCACGAATAAAAGCGAATATGCGTGCCACAGGTTCTTGTTGTAAAGAAGAGGATGACGCTATCTCTGGAACGACGGTTTAAATCTGAGCATGCGGCTCCACAAGACAAGCCATTGTCAGGGAAAATGAGACAACAGCAAGCGTTGGCTACGCGCAAATGCTGTTGTTAAGGGGGATGGATGGCAATTTGTGATTGGTCAATGTCCACGCCATGTCCATCCTCACGCTATCTCATCGTGTGTCTCCAACGCGCGTCCCTGGGGTTGCGGAGTGTGACCTTGATGGGGCAGCCTGCATGCTTGTAGAGGAACTGGGCCCTGGTTTCTGGTCACGGGCATGGATGAGAAAATAACAGGGCGGTATATCCACATGCCTGTTTATGGAGTTAGGATCTGACACCGAGGCCTCCAGTAGTTCGCGCCCCGTCTTATTACTGGCGCGTGTCATTAACCGTGTGTTCGAGACGTCGAATTCATGGCCTTCTTCCAGAGTGTGGGTAGCGATCTGGGACAGTGGGTCGCCTCTCCGCACTGTTCGTTTGTGCTCTGTTATTCGCGAGCTAAGTCGTCGTCCGGTCTGGCCTGTATAATTGCAAGAACAGTCGCGACATGGCACCAGGTAAATGACGCCAGACTGCTCACCTACATCCAGTGGGTTTTTGATTTGCATGACTCGTGCACGCATGTTAGTCCTACCTTCACCCCCCCCCCCTACCAACCCTATTTACGCGTAGCCAACGCTTGCTATGTTCTCATTTTCTCTGACGATGGCTTCACTTGTGGAATAAAACTGTTGTTCCAGAGATCGCGTCTTTTTTCTCTTCTTTACAAGAATTTATCTTTCGGTCTCAAAATACTTTTTACTAGGATAAGTGCTGAGATATTTGAATGCAGAAGAAGAAGAAGACGAAGAAGAAGAAGAAGAAGAAGAAGAAGAAGAAGAAGAAGAAGAAGAAGCGATCACTGGAACAGGAGGTTTATTGTCCTGACGTTTCGGATTCCGTCGGGAATCTTTAATCAGAGGTAATCGTAGAAAAGTCCGAGACATGCCCATTGACTTTTATCTGACTTTTATGTCTGATTAAGGATTCAGAAGATGAATTGGCGAACATACGTTTGTTTTCGATAATTCTCATCAGGCCTTTACATTTATAGGGTAATTAAGTAAATTGATTAGGGATTCCCAACAGAATCTGAAACGTCAGGAAAATAAAGTTCTTGTTCCAGTGATCACTTCTTCGTCTGAACTGCTTCCTGGAACTCGCATATTTAATTCGATTGGCAATATTTGAAGTATTATTATGCAAGCAAAATCCTACCTTCCGGTGCATTAACGTTACTTCTAGACAGTGGAACATGATTGGTAGCCGTAGCTCAGCATCATGGTCACGAAGCGACATTCTGTTAATGCAGAAGAGGGCAACGTCCGACTTTGCGGAGATGAAAAGAAAGTATCATGTAATTTGGGAACCCCGAACGCAAGTACAAACAGAGTGGATTAGAAACACAACAGGAAAAAATTCTTTGATCCAGTGGTGAAAAATTTTGGGGCGCCGGTTGGACTTGAATCCCAGACACAGCAAGTAAAAGGCTTTACTACATATGTCTGGCAGTCATCTAATGGATTCTAGATTGATTGATTGATTAGGAAATCCTGCTTAGTCAGTCAGTTTACTGTATTAGCATCGTTGGATTCCATTCGTTGCAGTAGGCTAGGTGGATAACTTGACTGAATTGTAATGAAACTCACGCCTCACGGCAGGGTCTCGCAGCTCAGTTGGTTAGAGCGTTGGCTGTCGAAGGTTCGAATCCCACCGTAGCTGCCCACTTGTTCACAATTTGACCAAAGGAAATAGCGAAATGACAATGGGGAAGTACTATCACGTGGTGTTAAGGCTAAGAAGGTTAATCCTAACAGCTGTAATCTTCCATGCCCGGTACCTTAAGAGCGGAGAGAAGTCATGGGAAGGCCAGATTGATAGGAAGAGTGCATTCTGCACAGAGGCATTGAAGAATAGGTAGTAGGAGGTTTTGATCAAATTGGCAGACTTCCACTTGTGAGAGTGCGGGGTCATCAAAGGCGCCAATAATGCTCCCTGTTGCCGCTTTCTCCTATTCGCATTCCGGAGTGATATCAGGTTGCAGTCATTAGAGCGGTCACTGTTAGCTATCTTTGTCTTCCGTTACATTTAGGTGGTTGGTTGGACCGTGCGAGCTTACATAACGGCGTGGGTGTGTTAGTAGGTGACGGCCAACATTGAGCGAGAGGTGGACAGGGCGCGGTCGTTCATACAAGCGCGCGTGTTCAGGGTAGTCACCGCGCCTGCAACCTTGGCGGCGACAGCCTATCGCAGAGGGTTAAGTAAGTTAAACCGTGCAACTGCGATCTGCAGACCATGGTTACTTACCATAGGAGGAGTCGTTAAAGGCCAGAGCAGTAGGAAGAATTTACTGTGTACACAAGGGGAGAAGAGAATAGTTGAGAGTAGATTGACTGGGATAGCTCACGACCAGCAGGAGAGCCAGCCGCGATCCAAGTGTGGTTTACAGCAGCAGGCAGCAGCGAGAACGGCATTTTCTGGTTGCATCAAAGGTTATTGGCCGGAAAGGCTGCATCGACCAAGGCGTGCATGCGTCCTATTCGCCACTGAGAGAGGCTAGCCTTTGCGGGACCTGATTGGTTGTTGCATGGGGCGCCTTTAAGTGCGGACGTATTCGTTAGCGGCAGCAAGCCTTCGGACATGCTCGCCTATGTGGACGGAGTCACCACAAGCCCGATGAGTCAACGATCACTGATCCCTGGCTGCTAGTAGACACTACAGTACTGTCGGCAAGAGTAGTAGCGACTGTGAAATCCACTTCCGGAGTAGTCACCAAAACAGTCGGAAGAATCTTGCAATAAGCAGGTGACCCTCATTAAACTTGGTTTTTGTGTACTTGTAGCGCAAAGAGCTGAGAGTTTGGCCCAATACGCTGCTGTATGCTGGGCGGATAGCTTGAACAAAGTTGGGCTAAAATCTCGACTCCCGACAGGGTCTCGTAGCTCAGTTGGTTAGAGCTTTGGTTGCACAGAAACCTCCTATTTGTTACCAAGGCTTCGAATCCGACCGAGGCCACTGAACCTTTCAAAATTTGGTCACAAGACATAGCAAAAAGACAGTCGGGAAGTTCTGTCGACAAGGACGGTGGTGACTATGAAAGCCACTTCTGGAATAGTTGTCAGTGGCCAAAAGAATCGCAGGTGTGGCGCCGTTAATTGGAACGTGGCTATTCTAGCCTTCCATTGTTTCAGTCCGCTATACTTCTGGACTGGTGAGTGTGCTTTGTTGTGGAACTGGTTACGTCAAAGCTGGACCGGAAAGTCTGGCTTAGACAAGATCAATAGGCAGATCTAATTACTGTGTGAATGGAGAGGTGGGTACCTCAGGTGAACTCTAGTGTCTGATTACTCATCAGAAACTTGAAGAAAACAGCCACCAGTGTCATTGTGTTTTGCTCATTCTGAAGGTTACTGAGCGCTGACGGCAAAATTAGGTCACCAGAACCGGCTATTAGCGTGAGTGCAGTGATCAGCCTACCGTAAAGATCCCATCCATGCATGCAACAACCATCGAAGTACAGCATGCCTGCCTAGCGGAAGTAAGTAGCCGTCTTGCAGTAATAAAATCTATGAAAATTCACATTAAAAAATTCAGAAGATGAATTGGCGAACATACGTTGGTTTTCGAGAATTCCCATCAAGCCTTTACAGTTATGTGGTAATTCAGCAAATAAACTATGCAGGTTGGTAGAAAAAATAGTATGGTTGTCAGGGGGAGAGGAATTGGGGTCAAAATATGATCAGCGCCCAAAAGAACTTCGTCGTGGGGCCGCAGTTACCATGGTCAAAATCCGCTAGTCCAACAGCTAGCAGCTTATCCCCTAGGCCGACTACCAGCGTTGATTAGATTTTCACCTTGATTCCCCCCTCCCCTGACAAGCGTACTATTTTTATAGCAATAAAATCACTGCACCGAAATAGTAGATACTTATTCGTATTCGGAAAGTGCCATTATGTTAAAAATGGTAGTATCATGAATCCAGGTGACCACTACAATGGACTTATCAAGGGATTAATATTAATCAGGTTAACCCTATGCCACTACAATCTTCCAGACGCGGTACCTTAGGAGAACAGAAAAGTCTTGGGAAGACCAAAGTGGTACAAAGAGTTTACTCTGCACAGAAGGAATTAAGTATATGTAGGAGTAGAGTTGACTGTCAGATTACCACACGTCCGTTAGTCGGTGGATTGTGTTTGAAGTGACGACAGCGTAGAGTATTGCCAGAAGCTTTGAGCATGCCTTTTTCCTGTAGCCAATCAGGAAGTGGGCCACAGTGACTGGTTAGAGTTCTCACGCAGGTAGATCAAGACGTCTGAGGCTGCGGTCAGACGAGAGTGTGACGAGAGCGTGGGCGCGCAAGTCTTTGCAAGTCGAGGCGCGATGAGTCAGTGTGCGGCGGACAGTCATATGTGGGCTGGCATCTTGGCAGCTGCAGAAAAGGTGAGTCAGCGCAGTGCCGTTGATCATGGGTTCGCGAGTGGCGCTAGTGGGCCACTACAGACTCACTGCCCAGATAAAAACAGGGCTTTCGAACTTGCATGAGTCTGAAATTTCAGATCCATATACAGGGTGTCCACGAAGTCTGGGTACATAGGGGCTAAATACATACCCTTAGAACAAAACAATTTTATTCAATTATAATGTTAAGAAATTATCGATTCAATATGATTTCCATTATTTGCAATGAATAATTCGATGCACCTTGCTAAATTCTGGTGAACTCGATTGAAATAGGTTAGTTATTCAGTGCGCATAGCGAGGAGGCGTCAGTATTCACGGTCCAATCAGATAGGACGGAAAATCGATAACTATTGACGCGTTGTCAAGCCATGGCTCGGGACTTTGCGCTGCAGTTGCACTGAGAGCCTAAGCGTTGTTGACTAATCATGGGACTCTGCCGTCCCAACAAAAATAACATATTTAAATAAAATATTAAAATTCCTGTGTACCCAGACTTTGTGGACACCCTGTATAAACTATTCTGGTACTCGGCTAGCCTTCCCTTTACTCATAAAAAACAGCTCGAACACGAACCTTCGCATTTAAACGTGTTCTTAGCTCGCTAACAGTAGTCCTACAAATAAGACAGGATTGACTACTTGGGTAGGCCGGGGACTTTCGACCTTATAGGTTTTAAGGCTAAGACGGTTAACCCTAACAGCTACAATCTTCGAGGTCCGGTTCTTTAGGAGATGGGAGAAGTCTTGGGAAGGCAGAGTAGTCGGAACAGTGTATTGCTTACAGAAGGGATAGGGGAAAGTTGTCAATCGGTCTTGTAGGGCGTCTGACCATGAGGCCCGTGGGACAGGGCGACGTCGCCGATCGCGATGCGCCTGATCGGAAACCCAAGTGTCCTTTTACGGCAGTCAGCCCGGGCGGCCGACGAATGCTCGCTTTGTCTCGGTAGACTGGTGGTGATTATTTGCACAGCGCAAGGTTGGCGCTAGGCGAGACTGGGTGTGTTCGTAAGTGGCTCTGACCATTGAGTGAAAACGGACAGGGTGCCGTCAATTAGCGCCTGATCGCAGGCAGCATTAGGCGCGCAGGCCAAAGGC
>JAYGXS010001728.1:0-12620 GCA_036362985.1 Ligula intestinalis | reverse complement strand
CAATTCAGTCAACAGGCCTCTAGACCTGCCAGCGGCCTATAAAGTCTTGCGTCTCTGTGTGGGAAAGGGACGGAACAAAGCCAACCTTAATGCAAGAATGGCAAACGAATAGGTCCCCACAACGAACAAGATGGAAGAACAAGCCTTCATTGTAGCCGCTCACGCACCCGCGCCAGGGAACAGCTTCGACTTCGAACGGGTGTGAATACTGGGTCGGTCGGACGACCGTATCTGATGCCTGCTGCAGATGGCGTGTTACTCCCATGCGGATCCTATTAAAGGCCTGTGATATTCCCTTGCCAAACCACCTATTCACACTTATACTGCAAGACAGAATCACGGGAATAAGTATTTCTTAGGGCCTCCGTCAAGTTTATTTTTCCCTAGTTTAAATAGGGTTTCCGAAGCCAATGTCTTCGATCCTTAAATATACAGGCTTATACAGAAACGTCATGGATCATGCAACATTTCGATAGAGGCGAATGATTGATACTCGTCTCCAATCGGAATTGACTCAGGTTTTAATACTGATTATCCTGTAGTCTATTCTGAAATTTCTTCCGTCATGATAGGATGCTAGCTTTTTTAACTAGCATTGTTCTGACTACCAGCGAAAAGTATATATTGTAAAAACTGGCTACTTAATAAGTATGCCATTTACTCATTGATCTTGAATTCCTTTAGTAATTCAAACATATTTTATGGAAGAAATGCACGCAAAAATAATGTTTTTTTTAACTTTTTTGATAGGGATTATGCCTTTGTTTAATTGTATACTGAAAGAAAAGGTGGCGTTCGGCTGTAAAAAGTAGCTAATTATGAGCTTTTTTACAATAATGAGGATTTATTCATAAAATGTCGTATCAGCAAATTTATTACTGCTGCCTATACTGTATAAAATATGTTTCACATGCTTTTCTGGCAGACTTCTCAGGATGAGAATGGCCGAACACGAGGCAGAAGTGCAGCGAAATGATACCAATTCTCCAGTTGCGGCTCATTCGACGAGACCAAGCCACACCTTCAAATTTGATAAGACTGAAATTCTCGCAAGAGGTGACAATCGGGTGAGCCGAGAACAACTTGGGTCATGGTTCACGGGTCTCCAATCCATAAACAAGTGTAACGATTTGCCCATTCCATATTCCATCCTGAGATTCAATTTGGCCAAATCAAGCCGTCACTTGAGGAACGGGCAGGACACCGTCTCATCGTACGCCAACACCGGGCAGCCAGATGGCCGAGCAATCATCATGCCTGAGCTCACCACCCGTGACGAAATTTCAACAGGTCAGAGCCCGCGTGCCGTCCAACAAGCAGTCCACGCACAAGAAGGCAATTAACGTTAATTGTCCTTTATGCTTGCAGTAACGACTGTGTCCTATAAATACTGCAAACTTCTGTGCATGCTTTACATTTCTGATACTCATGTCTCTGATGACGAATCCGCGACGGATATCGAAACGTCAGGCGAATAAACATATTGTCCCAGCGATCGAGTCTTCTTTTTCTCAATTGCTTCCTATATACGGATGTTCACTTGTATTGACTGGCTTCTTAATTTGGATGCCATTTTATCATTGATTTTGAATTCCTTTATAAATTCAAATATATTTTATGGAAGACATGTTCGCAAGAATTTTGTTTTGTACTTGTTTGATAGCAAATTACGATTTCTTGAAATTTTATCCTCAGAGAAAATAAAGCTTTCGGTTATAAAATAATCGCGCAATAGCGGAATACGTTTACTAATCTTGTGACAGCTACACTCGAATTCTACGTTTAAACACATCCTGTTCAAACATAAGTAGGCTTTCGCCTACTGTTTGAGGACGGAGTCACATACTTCTCATTAAATATTAAGAAGCATGTGAAACATATTTTAGGCAGTAAAAGCAGCGGTAATAAATTTGCTGATAGGACTTTTTATGAATAAACACCTCACAATTGTAAAAAATGGTCATAATTAGCAAATTTTTATAACCACAAGCAACCCTTTTTAGTGCAAAATTTAACGAGGGTGTAATTTGCTATCAAACAAGTACAGTACATAATTCTTGCGTGTATGTCTTCCATAAAATATATTTGAGTCTATAAAGGAATTCAAAATCAATGATAAAAAGGCATGCTAACTAAGTAGCCAGTTTTTAAAGTATATACTGGTAGGCAGAACAAAGCTCATTAAAAAGCTCGCATCCTTTCATGACGGAATATATTTCAGAAGAGACTTCATGATAATCAGTATCAAAATCTGAATCAATACCAATAAGAGAAGAGTATCAATCTTTTGCCTTTGTCAAAATGTTGCATAATCCATGGCGTGTACTGTACATTGTGCTTTATGCATATTGAGAAATATTTGCCTATTTTTGATTCAGTAAACTATTCCTTTAGCAGTTCGCACAACTTTTTAGTATTCTATATCACTCAATGAAAACACCAAATAATATTTATCAAAATGATCATCTAGGAAGGATTTCTTGTTGTGTGCCAGATGTTACGCTAATACTCATCCAAGAATGAGGCGTATTTTTGGTAGGAAGATTTTATACATATAAACGCATTCATGTCTGTCCTGGTTCATTAATTGCATACTTTATTCAGGAATGACGTTTGCTGCATAAGAAAAGAAAACAACATTCCGACCTGCAAATAAAAAAGGCCTAGGTTTTCTGCCAAAATCATATTGTATAGTGGACAAAAAAGAAGTCTTCTTTGGTTTTGCAACTACCTGCAGACAATGAAATGCAGCCTGCTTAAGAGCATTAAGCACGCTTATAAATGTTACACTTGTAAATATTAATCTGCTGCCCTCACAGAAACAGTTAGTCTCTTTTTATCTAGTGTACTGTGCGAGGAAACCAACTAGCATATGCACGATAAAAGTGGATTTTGCTTGCATTGTTGCTTTATGCCAATTCCAAATAAGAATTGAAAGATGGATATTAATTCTATACGACAAACGCCAATTTCCTCTACAATTTTCTAGTGAAATATGTCCTCCACAACTTAAAATTTGAATGGTGAGACCGAAATGCATTCAATAAAGGTTCACCTTTGCGTACAGTTACCATTAACCACACACAGATGCGTTTTCTGAGAATGTTACTGGTTAAAGAAACTTTCAAAAATATGGAACTTACCAAAGAAGGACTGCTACTTACATTAAAACAATTTTATAAGAAACTGGTTCAGCTGCAGCAGAGGTTACCACATGTTTAGTAAACAAAGCCATAGGTGGTGTCGGAAACGAGCCTTTAAAAAAATGACCATGTAATTTTTATAAATAGGCTCGAAAACTGATAAATTTATCTGATATCTGACAATGAAACCGTTACATGCTTTATTAATAGTCATAGCTTGCTTTACTATTTGCTTTTAATGTTCTGTTGCACTAAAAAAAGGCTTTTTGAGGAAAACGAAGCGACCACTAAAACACGCGCTTTATTTATTGACTTTTCGCATTCCGTCGCGAATACTTAGTCATAAGTTATGGTTAAGTAATCTGATTGATGTGTAGATAAGGATTACCCGCGAAATCTAAAAAGATCAGGAAAATAAAGTAGTTGTCTCTCCTTCCTCTGGACTGCTTCCTGAAAGCAGCATATTAACGTTTGTTGGCCAGTATTGTATTTACTAGTGTCCTGTTGTTGTTTATTTTGTTTACACCATCTTACTCTCCGGAATTCATAGTTCTTGCCGTTATCTCCACAATTTTAGTGGTTCTTGATTATTTTATACTTGTAAATTTTATTTTTGGCGTGATCTTTTATGCTCTTCTTTAAAACGTCTTTTTTCTTCTCACCAACATCATTAAACGCTTATTACCACCTACTCCGTACTAAGAAAAGAAGGTGTTTTCGCCTGCTATCATGCCACCTGAATCAAACTTCTACAGATGTCACTAATTTTGATATTTTTTAAAATTGATATCGCTGAGAAGAAGCCTACGTTTGTGATCCCCTTTCCATTTACAATTATTTGAAGCAAATGCCAAAAAGGACTACCGTGTGCTTCACGTCAGAGTAGCGGAGCGAGGGTGACTGGCGCTAGATTAAAGTTAGACTAGAAATGCGGTACATCTATCTATCAGTGATATTCTATGTATAAGTTCCAATAATCATGTGAGCAAAGCAAGCATTGCACTTGCAATTTTAAGTCGCATGCAATTAGCTATTTCAGACGCATAAAACTGTCCAAAATGCTCGAGGTCAAACACTTATTGCTAACTGTCATCCCATCTGTAAGTATTTTGACTTAATTATCAATAAAAGGAAATATTGAGGCGTTTATGGTTAAGGCAGCTATAATTGCCTTCTAATTGCGTGCTGGTAAAGCTTATTAGAAGAGGAAATTCCGTGTGCAGTGTTAGTTTGCAAAAATGCATAACGAGTATGCAGGATAAATTTTAAAATAATGAGAACATTTTCACAAGAATAACAATTTTCGGAAACCTCCTTCCGAATCAAATGTATATCGTGACTTTGAAACCACAGGACACTACACCAACTACTTAGGATATGAATTTCTGTCTTTATGTGTTTTTGAATGGAAGTTTGAAGTAGGCCATAGACTTATTTAAATATTGTCTAAATAGGATGAAATTATAGCATGTGTAGCATGCACACTTAGTAAAGATATGAAGGCATGGCTTGAACGTACAAAATGTCAATATTAAGAGTGAAGCTCATCAATTTTGAAATAAGTAGGCCACGTTGAATTTTCGTAAGCGTAAGTTTTTAATTTTATTTAATGACCTTATTCTTTCCGCTGTAAATAAAATGTCTGTTTCTGTTGTCAAGCGTACTTATGGTGCGTCCAAAACTGATCCCTCTTTATTTGAACTTAATAAATGTAAGATTATGCAGCTTGACACATAAGTTCGTAGCAAAGGTTACTTTTGCGTGGAAACATGCAATCCAAAGTGAAATTAAATTATAACACCAACCAAATAACTGCCTAGAAAATGAAGGCAAACTCTTAAAGGAGAATGGAATTTGAACATGATCTTTATGAAAATTACTCACTCAAAGAAGTCTAGAATACGCTTCTGGATAAATGAATTGACAGTACATTAATCAACAGGCATCCTAGAAACAGTAGGTTACCTAACTCATGAAATGCAAGAAGTTTTACAATTGACTCCCTATAACTCAAGCGCAGACCCAGCTGCGGCCACAAAGTCTTAAAACAATAAACACATTGTCATTCCTTACAATAGGGTATCTTGTGATTTGTGAAAGAATACAAATTGGATTAAAAATTCCAACCTTTTTAGCCTATTGGAGAATTCTGAAAAAAGTGGAAAAGTAGTGTATTAGGTAAAATTAAATTTTACATGAACAGGAAGTCCATTCATGCAAAACCACCAAGTAAACAAAGCAGCAAAAGTAAATTTACGTTGGAAAAATAATCATTATTCAAAATACTCGTGTGAATTTTACATGTCAAAGTTATGTTACTGAACAGCCAAAAGTCCGCGCATGTATTCGAACACAAATTAACGAGAACCCCTAGTGTTTCCTTTCGTTTATGCATTGCTTGAGTTGCGCTTGAGTAAGACAACCATGGAGGCAGCATGTTGAAGACATTGGAGCTTGGAGCGGAGAGAAGAGTTGAGTGGTTCGTAGTAGGCTGTCATCGTTGTCTGTTTGTCAAGCACACGAAGAGCGTGTGTCGGTTATCAAGGGGTTGGGTGGCATGCCAGTGCCACTTGGAAAAGGCCAAGGTAGACAGACTGCCTGCATCGAAATCTTATGACAACAGAGTGCTGGGTTTTTGAACCGAATCACCACTACCTCAGCTGTTGCTAACGCTCGTTTGCGTAGACCTTAAGACTGGTGTGCTGGTGCCCGGCACATGGATAGCAAGGTTTTTGCCCATTACCTTAGTTGTTCTTTTATTTTCGAGAACTGTACTTGAAATCCTGTGAGATGGGGGCCGTCTTGGTCACTTTTGGATAGCATAGTCACATAAACCCCCAAACGACGGTGAGGACGTGAGGGGAATTCCAAAAGCACAGAAACGATTCAACACCGAAAGGCGTGCGTGGACAACCGAATATTTTATCTATATAGACGAGGGCTTTTTGCAGTAGAAAGGAATCACACACATATTATTTGATTAAATTTTTGCATATGTGTTTAAGTGGATGAAGTTCATAATGAGAGAGGAGAATAAAGAAGCGTGAACTGGAAAGTAAAGTGAGGCTCTTGGCATCGGCCTTGATGTGCTGAAGTCCATCGGTACATTGGGTGTAGAACACGTTTACCGGTGACTATACGCTTGCTGAATTTGGTCTACCGTCGGACGCAACGTTGGACTGAAATTGTAGATCGAGTACGTTGTGATAAAGCCCCAGGTTTAAAATTCCATTCGGATATCGGGATGATGATAGTATCCTTGCATGTGCGCTCTAAAATGTTGCCCTACCGCATAACAATAATGTTTGGAAGAAGGCACTAATAAAGCCAATTGTTACAAGGCCTAAAGTTGAGCAGTTGAGCAGTACAGAGCATAACTAAATGATAATTCGTAGACTGCCGGCAAGTCAGGCGAAGAAACTTGTTGCCGTTAGGCCATAGTGGAGGGTGCAGATTATGCAGATTTTTTTAACTAATTCACCACTAAATGTAGCTCAACAGCACCGGATATATAATGAGGAAGGGCAATAATTTGTGCAAAATACTTTTTTAAGTTATTAGGAATGTGTTGGACAAAACCAATCTGTATGCTTAATAAAATCGGTGACTGTCTCTGTGTGTGTCTCCGTTATCATTGGTCGCCGGATTCAGGTTGACACGCCTTGTGCGCCTTCGACGATCACTTCGTCGGCACGCGTTCTCGGTCGCTTGTGCGTGTTGGTCTCTACGTCGCTCCCTCATTCTACCGTGCGCGTGAGGATTCAAGCGACGCCCGACGTGAAATGCGGATGTGAATATGCCACGGGGGAGGGGGTGGGCGGGGGTAGGGAAGGGGTCGTCACTTCCAGGTCATCGCGGCCGCTTGAAAGGTCACCCCCCGCCAATGTAGCAAGGGCTATAACCGTGTTTGCACAGATGCTGTAAACTCACTCACCGTAAACCAAGCATCCGAACGCCACTGACACCGTCTCAAGAGGTCGACACCTTGCGTCCTCACACCTCCAAACAAAACTTGAGACGATGACCACGGGACGTCACTAATTGTCCGACTCATTCCCCTCCCACCCCCTCCCCCACCCCAATTTCGCTGTTCCGCAATTATGACTAGAGTCTGATGCCCATGATCCCTTTACACCTCTCTCTCCCTCTTACCCCTTTGTTACTACTTGGTGGGTTGAGCGTAAACCCATTGATCTGCTATCACTTGGACCTCCCCTTTTACTTACGCGTAAGTTGTCGCGGCCGGTTGAAAGACCGCCACCCTCCTTCCTCCACAGCGATGCAGCTAGGTCTTAAGTTAGGTTGAATGGCCTACAACATTAATCCCTTCCCTTTCAATCGAACCCTGACAAACTATCATTAAGGACAACAGTGATGACATCAGGCATGTTCTAAACACAAACAACTCGACAAACGATGATGGGCTGGTGACTGAAGGTAGCGTTGTAAACTTACTTCTTTTCTACCTTATGTTATTCTGTTCAAAATAATAAGCTATTTTTAGGTTCTACCTCATTAGGTAGTAAAGGAATTAGAGCAGCCGCAAGAACACAATTTCAAACGAAGAAACAGAAGAGACTTGTCAATGCTAATAGACGTTCGCAAGAAACACAGGCAGAGAAACGGCTTTTCCTGGAGACTTATTCCATACGTCAGTGATATCGACCCTCCCAAGAAACCGAAGATCAAATGCTGCAAATAAGACGCGAAGACGCGATTCACCATCAAATTATTTTCTCTCAAGAAACCGAGGTCCAAACCCTGCGAAGGAGAGAGCTAGTTAGCTTAAGAGATTCGCAATGTCGGAAAAACGAATAACCCAGACATAGAAGTGCACGTCTGACTATGCAAGCATCACAGAGAGCGGATCAACGCCTAAACGATACTCGAAACTCCAGTTTGCAGCTAATTTCTACACGGTTTGGTGACTCTGGCCCGTCGGTTGCTTCCATAAATGCTCAAGAGTGTGACAAAGCCTCACTCGATTACAACCCAATTCTTGGTTATGCGAAAGATGTAAATGTTTCCATTGGGAAGATGGTAGAAGGTTGCGGACATTGTCAGGCGAAAAAATGGGCTGGTGAGACAATCGGCATGTGCTGTCCCAACGGCAAAGTTCTACTGAATAACTTCCGCCCACCGCCAGAAATACTTCAAAAATTGCTTGCTGGTAATACAAGCGACTCGAAAAATTTACTTTCTAACATAAGAAAATATAACGGGGCGTTTCAAGTGACCTCCTTTGGTGCCAACGTTGTTCATGAGGTTGGATTAATGCCTACCTATAAGGTGGAAGGCCAGGTGTGCCACCGGATTGGATCGTTACTGTCTCCTCCTTTTGGCTAGCCGAAATTTCTACAGATATATTTCGTAGAAGACATAAACCTACAGGCTCAAAGCCGATCCCGAGTGTACCTAGGCTTAAAGCATCATATAATAGTGTCCTTGTAAGACATGCTACACTAGCGCAACAGCTACGTTAACAGTTTCCAGTCCGCCCTGGAGATGCACGCTTCCATTGACTTCACAATTGTCATAGATGCCGATAAACGTCCTCGTGGAGTACACCAACGAAGATTTAATGCTCCTGCATGCAACGAGGTGGCCATCATTATCTCAGAGACACAGCACGGGAACAGGGATATTGTTTTGAGAAGGAAGGTTGATAGTTTGCAAAGGATATACGAGACACACCATTCATACGACGTCTTACAATACCCACTTATGCATGTTAATGGTGAAGATGGTTATTGCTTCGGTATACCTCAAATTGGCACCCGTAAAACAGTAAGTTGTAAAGCCTTCTACTCATATCACTTTATGATTCAGGAACAGACTTTCAACCTACTTTATCGATTGAAAACTTTGTTTCTGCAATTTTCTGTTGATATGTTTGCCAAAATGGAAACAGAATGCCTTTGCTATTTCCGCACACAGCAGAAAGTACTTCACGTAGACAACTACGTCCACCTTAGAGACAATATCCTTTCTGTTGATGGTAATGGTGCTGGTCGCGGTCAACTTTTCATCTTGCCGTCAAGCCACACTGGGTCTCCTCGCTACATTCATGAAATAACCCGAAATGCGTTGGTTTACGTTAAGCATTATGGTCACCCGGACCTATTCATTACGTTTACATGCAACCCATCATGGCCTTAAATCACTAATGAGTTGTTCTACGATCAAAAGCCACAAGATCGCCATGATTTGTTCACGCGGGTATTCCAGCTTAAGTTAAATACCATGATGAGACTCATCACTTAATTCAAAATTTTCGGTGATGTTCAGTGTCACATGTAAATTGTTGAGTGGCAAAAGTGAGGATTGCCCCACGCTCACATTTTGGTCTGGCTGAAGGAAATAATGCACTCTTCCGATGTCGACAAATTTACATGCAAAGAGTTGCCGGACCGATCCGTTGACCCTGTCCTGTTTGAAACGATCAAAACTTAAATGGTGCATGGCCTATGTGGTCAGATAAATCCTAACAGCCCTTGCATGAAGGATGGGAAATGTACCAAGAAATATCCCAAGTGATTTCTAGATGCAACTTAGACCGATGGGGATGGTGACCCTCTCTATAGAAGGCGACAACCTGAGATTGGCGAATTCGAAGCAGTTATCAACGAAAGGCGAAATGGTGGTGTGGTAATTGATAACCATTGGATAGTGCCTTATTGCCCCTTACTGTCAAGTGTTCAGCGCCTACACCAACCTTGAATTTTGCGACTCAGCGAAGTCCATCCAGTACGTCTGCAAGTACATCAACAAAGGATCCGATGCCGCCATGTACTCTCTCAACCAACTTAACAACAATGATGAGATTACCCAGTATGGAATGGGCGGATACATCAGCAGCAATGAGGCATTCCGGAGAATCTTTTGGTTTTTATATCCATAATCGTTTTCCGGCCATCGAACACTTAAGCGTCCACCTGGAAAATGGCCAACGAATTTACTTTACAGAAGGATTCCTCGTGGACCAGCTTCAGAATCCTAAAAATAAAACTTTGACTGCTTTCTTCAAATTGTTCCAGCATGATTCGTTTGTCCAAACACTTTTGTATATTCAGGTCCCCTCATACTTCACATGGAATCGAAACAAGTGGGCCCGACGAAAGGTAGGTATTCCAGTTGACGGACATCCGGGCATCAAGTATGATGTGAAAATGGGCAGAATTTACACTGTTCACCCCTCTTAACAAGAATGACTCTACTTGCGAATGCTTCTCCATGAAGTTAAAGGTCCAACATCTTTTGAAGATCTAAGGAAGATTGACGGTTTTCTGGGTTCTGCCTACAGAGAAGCCTGTGCGAGGCGTGGTCTGTTTCAAGATGATAATCAGTGGGAGAACATCATTGCTGAAGCCGTTGTTGCTAACGCTCCTTTTCAATTACGACGACTGCTTGCGTTATTGATCAGAAGTTTTGAATTGAACTGCCCCCATGATCTATGGTTAAAGTACGGAAATGATGTGTCGGAAGACTACCGACATCAACTAGAGTTGCAGAATGCCCATCTTCCCGTAGACTTAAATGCCGCCATCTACAAAATGGCACTTATTCACATTGAAAACACCTGGTTGAAATGGGTGGAGAGCAACTTGAAAGGTATGAATTTCCTCCTTTTGATAGGAGCATTGGGAATGAGCTTTCAACTGAAATTCAGCGAGAACTCTGTTACAATGTTACCGAGCTGGCAGCATGCATGGCTCTTCAAAAACATAGGATGCTGGTCGATCAACTTCACGCATTCAACACTATTATTGACAGTGGCCATAACCGCAATGATGGCGACCACGTTTTCTTTTTGGATGCGCACGGTGGAACTGACAGAACGTTCGTCATTCAGCTGCTTTTGGCTGGGCTGCGCAAAGAAAGCAAAATTTTTCTTGCTGTTACATTGGCTGTTATAACAGCGACGTTACTTCCCGGTGGCCGAACTGCTCACAGTACCTGCAAGCTTCTTCTAAGGTTATCTGATGATGGCACCGCAACATGCCACATAAGCAGAGGTAGTGGATCATCTGAATGGTTGAAACGGTGCTCAGCTATAATTTGGGACGAGTGTACCATGGTCAACAGAATTGCACTGGAAGCGGTAGACAGAATGCTGCGTGATGTCACAGGAAAAAAACATTCCTTTTGGTGGCATCACAATGGTTTTATCTGGTGATTTCCACCAGACACTGCCGGTGATTCAAAGGGGAACCAGGGGTGACCAGGTGAAATTCTGCCTGAAATATTCACTGCTTTGGTCAACGGTGAAGACATTAAAACTCACGACCAATATAAGAGTTCTCCTGCACAATGCCCATGAAAACGACGCATACTCAACCAACATCTTGAAGATTGACGAAGGGAAAATTGACAAACAACTTGATTAGTTTGGTTGCAAATTTGCTGAGCAGTGACGATGATCTTAGATATTAAGTTGGTTTGGCAGATTTGCTTAATTTGAGTTAACCCAAGTGTAAAAAAATTCTAGGCGCCAAATGCCTAGAATTTGTCACACTTATCCAACTCAAATTAAGCAAATCTGACAAACCAACTTAATAATTAAGTAAGCCTAGTAGTCATTCTGGTGGATTATAGATGGTTGCTTAGGGAATCCTGCTTGGTCAGTCAACTTGCTCCCGTATCGGTGGATTCTATATGAGCAAAAAGTTGAGCGAGTAATATCGATCCAAGTGTGATTAAACTCATGGCGTGACGCGGGCGTTTGTAGCTTAGCGGAAGATGATCTTAGAGACAAAGTTGCCCCTGGCTATTCGAAATAGGAATTCTTGCTCCGACCAACAAATTCATCAATTCCATTAGCGACAGAAATAGCCGTCTTCTTCCAGGTCAGGAAAAACTATGCGAATCATTTGATATGACGGTTGATCCTTCCGACTGTGTAAATTATCCATTTGAATTCCTGAACAACTTGAAAATATCTGGCGTTCCATCGCACAAACTGGTTCTGAAGGTTGGCACGTCAATTATGCTAATGAGAAAAATTGATGCACCGCGGCTATGCAATGGCACTAAGCTAATTGTCAAGCGAATGATGTCATACCTTATAGAGCCCACAATTATTGCCAGTTGTGCAAAAGGGGAGACTGCTTATATCCCCCGCATTCTTTTCGTGCCGTCTAACACTCCGTTTAATTTCCGACGACTTTAATTTCCCGTGAAGTTTTGTTTCGCCATATCCATCAACGAGTCCCAAGGTCAAACCTTCAGGGTGGCTGGAATTCACCTGGAAGAATCGTGCTTTTCCCACGGTCAGCTCTACGTTGCGATATCTCGGGTTGGCTCGAAAACCAATTTGTACGTTTTGGCACCAAATTGCGTTACGAGAAATGTCGTTTAAAATCGTCTCATGATCCCGTATTTCTCATTATTGTTTAATTTCAAAATTCTGCTCTCTTAATGCCCACATTTACCACTTTCCGCCGCATGCATACTTAGTTACTCGCTCATAGTTTAATG
>JAYGXS010001727.1:0-12622 GCA_036362985.1 Ligula intestinalis | reverse complement strand
GTAGAGTTTGGAGGTGTTGTATATTGCCGTAGTGCGTACGGCATATGCTCACAATGTACCTGAAGAAGTATGTCTGTGCTGATGGCTGGTTTGACGGTCTTGTGTTCAAGGGGAGCATGGGTGGCTATGACTCTGAATGTGCGAATGTTCACGTGTTGCAATCTGTCAGGTTACAACGTCAGCACATCATGAAATGCTTCCAGGAATCTGTGACTCAGTTCGATCTTCGATTATATTCACCGTATGGTCGACACCAGGGTGTCACAGGGACGGTGACTAGCGCGTGAATAAGTTCTAAGCGCAGCATCGACTGCACCCTCTCTTATCTAACCCACCGGAGCCCGGTGTCAAGAAGACCGGGGAGGCAGGGGGGATCGGGCGCAGGGGCTAGCGCGGCCGTAGGCGCCCATAGACGAGCTGCCACACCTGGCCGGGGTCCCAGCTGCGTGGGAGTACCATGAAGGCCATAGTAAGGAGGAACCATTGCAGCGGGACACTCAGTCCTCCACTCCACAAAACACACACTGGACTTACGGCAGATTCCGAGTCATCCCTTCAATTGGCAAACCTCCAAGCCGCGGCTTTTAGCGCACCGTGCTAGCTTAAAGCGCGTCAGATTTTTATAGTGTGGTAAATGTGCTGGGCCGTCGTACTCACTCCCTCATCGGCAGCATCAAGCTACCGTCCAAGCCGGTGAGTTGTCTGATGTGGGATAGGCGTTGTGGCTGGCAGGGCTGGCAAGCTCGTCTGTGCGCGCCTCGGCACGACCTTGACTGAGTAGACTTTTGGACCAAGATACCGGACCTTGTCAATGTCCGTTTGCTAAATTTGGTTAGAGTTTGATCCCGTCTCAACGGTAGTTTTCTTTTTTGGTTCAAACCAACAGTATTGACTGAGGTGCAAGCCTTCCCAGACGAAAGTTCAAAAAATTGGTCTACATTTTTATTCAGCCACACACCTATTTTTATCGATCTGCTCGTCGCGCTAATTTCTGTCCTGAAACCCCCATCGTCATATGGGTGTGCTTTATGAATGAGCATCGCTGGGGTGTATCAAAAACACCGCAATCGGCCGTACTTACCATTTCACTCACTACTTGGCTGTGTCTGTTTATTACATATTGTGAAAATTGTAGCTCAACTTATTAAACAGTGCCGGTGTAATGTTTGCTGTAACTAAACCAATCCTTTACCGTCCAGAAATGTCTGCTTACGACTTTGGCATCTTCTGTTTCTTTCTAAAGACCGGTATATTAAACTCGGGTGTAAACACTTAGACATCCATAAATGAAAGAATTCCGTCCTACCCAGTTTAGAAGCACTATTCACCCAATCCAATAGGCTAGTGAATATAGACTGGTTTAATTATGATGGCAGCAATAGGCCCGTCTTGCCAAATTTCCCTTACATTTTCTCGCGCTGTACGTACTGTAAAGCTGCCTTGACTTGAATCCCGCTTCAGGAATACACCGACAGCACCTACGAGGAGCTTTATCAGTCTCGCTTGAACACCGTGGCAGAATGGTGCTATCTGCTCGGTACCCAATTGGTTGTTGTCTCTTCCTGGCGAGAAGCACACGGAGATCCGGTCTATCCGACGCCGCCTCCCTCGATTACGTGGACGCGTCAGACCCCAGAACTGGTAGGTCGACCCACTAACTAGCCCAGTTCGTCGCCGTGCTCCCGCACAGTCTCTAAATTGGATTTGCTCTTTGCGTCTTTAGGCCGCATGGTACAAAAATGTACTCTTCGCGTGGGATCCCTGCATGTTACGCATTGGAACCTTTGTCCTCGGAATTTCCTCTCCAGACGTTCTCTTCCAACTGAGTTCGGAGGAAATCAGTGCGCAGTATGTTGATAAAAACAAAGATGACCGTTTTTTGTCACGTTGAATATGTGTCCTTTTGTTTCTTGTCATGGTAGAACCCCAGTTTTCTCCCTACAAATGCTACCGCTACGTGTTCACTACGAACTCTGCTTTTAGTGAATACTTATGCGGGGTGAGGGAAGTGACAGTTTGTGTACTTGTTGTGGCAGCCATTCCAGTGTTCCCCCTCTCCAGCGTCCTTTCAGTCCCGACAAGTTTCCTAGCCAGCCGGTGCACCTCCGAAGCGTAGTAGCCCGCAGGATTTAGCTAGGCTTAGTTAAGGTTTCGCTTACATCGGAGGCTATCCCAAGCGCATCAGTCGGCCTTCTTTGGCGTCCAGGCGACCTTGTTACCAGGCCCTTCGGACCCAGACCTGAGCTTAACCAATCGCGCTCCAATACGTAGACGTCCACGCCCCCTTAGTGACAGAAAACATACACAAGTGCGTAAATGTCGCTCACACTACTTATCGGACCCTTTGTCCACCTGCACAAGCAGACAGCCATATCACGGCAGCCTGCCCTGTGTACCGAATAAATTGCTCTTTATAACTGGTTGACTCTGTCTATTATACGGAATGTATATGTGCAGTTAGTGTCGACCTTCCATCCTTGACCGCCGAACACTGGTGACCCCAACGTAATTCGAAACACATAGCAGCTGCGACCGCTGACTCACCCTCTCTTAGGCAATCGAACAGACTTTTTGTTAAGCCACACAGGCAACCAGCAAGCGTGTCTCAGTTGATCCATTCCAAACTAAAGTTCGGTCTTTTATAATCACGTTTTCTAAGGTGTTCCTTATGACATTTGTCAGTAGGGCAAATACTGATACCTCAGACATGAGTGGGCACCTTAACGTCCAAGTGAGGTATCTCGGTCGCAAAACACCCAGGCTCGTCACCTCAGGCACAGTTATCTGCAGAAATGGAAGGTGTCACTTCGCTTAGGCACCAATACTTCAGACTGTATTCTTTGGCCTAGTAGAGGCCAACTGATGACACATCCATGTAAACATCTGTTCCATCGTGTCAACAACCGCGAACGACGTTCTAAAAGACTATCACTCACGAGCCATACTTTGAGACTTTGAGGCTAATGCTGTGGATTTTTTTGCATCCTCCAACAGTTGCCCTGGTGACCGGTTGGCTCGCCTCTGCCGACACATCCTCACCTCTGGCTCGTTCTATCCGGTGCATCCTCCGGCCGAGGGTCTGCCCCTGGACTATCCCCTCTGGCAGGAACACGCCATCTTCGCCTCCTCACCTCATTGCCTGATCCTGCCCTCTCGTCTGCGTCCATTTATCAAGGTAACCTCCTTTCTGTGCGGGCGTAGCATTCCGACATGTGGTGTCTGTCAACAGGGACCTCTTGGCTAGGATTGTAATACTATCCTAAGGCCGAATACCTACTTTTGAGTACAAGCATTTCCGCTCACAATAAATAATGCATTTTTTCGTTTTATTTACAATGCTCTTTTAAGCATGTAAAAACATATCCTTTTTGCTCATATTGTTGTTTATTACGTCGTTAACTTTTACACTTGAAAAACGGTACCCCCGAATAAGCCGGCCACCGACGTGTCGTGCCATGTACTGGGCTGCAGTAAGGGCCACTCAAGTTTCACATAGATGAGAATTTCACGAAACCTACATTCGTTTCAAATGAGACAGTCCGTACTCGCCGCGACAACATCACAAGAATATCTCAGACCATCCAAGAAAGATGAGTGAGGTGGTTTAGACACGTTCTTCGTTGTCAATCTCACAAGCTCGGTGTAACTGCCTTCTACTCAAAAACGTGACCTACTGGGAAACGTCGAAGGGAGGAGGGTGGGGTCAGCTCAAAACCTGACTCGAATCAGTCCATCAGGACATGGAAGTGGTTCTTGAACCTTCGGTATACGGCCCCGGTGCTAGCGAAGAAAATGGGTTAAACCTGTCCAGGTCTGCTGCCACGGATCGTCACGCATGGAGAAGTACCGTGCGGGACATCATCGATGCCGGCTAGATCAGTCATGATCGCAGCCTCAACAAGTACATTAAAAAGGAGCCATTTTCGGTCGTACCCTTAGTTTTTCAACTCCCGAATGAACTGGACACCTGTCTGCCCTATTGCATACTAGGCTACATGTTATCCTCTTACTTGACGGCCCTCCAAACCCCGTGGCCATTCCACATAGGCTTTCTTTACGAAACGTTTCAATTGCGCGCTCTCTCGCTCTGACGTTCAATTCCAGTCTTGACCCGTCAGCCTAACCGCTGGCTTCCTGGTGTGTCCATAGGTGGCGGATAGTAGAACGGCCTTCAGCAAAGGTTGTCTGCGAAATAAGCAGGCTCCTGGGTCTGAAAAATAAGCAGTCGCGGACCAGCAGCGACAGTGCTACCAGGGCATGGAGGGCTGAGGTCTGGCACACTGACTGTCTCATGAAATGCTGCGAGGACGGCAGTGTGGCATGGTGACTGCGAACCACCATTAAATACGTTGGCTTACCACTGCTAGAGGAGACAATCTCCCACAAACAGTCCGAGCGACTGTTACGCAACCGCCTGCATTAAAAATCCCCAGCATCCCTCATGAACATGTCTTCTTACGATACTGGTGACATCTTTGATGCCGGCTTGATCAGACATGTTTACAGTCGTATCAAGTAAAACCTTGGACAGTTAGCGTCGCAGCTAGTTTTGAATATTTGATCACTGAAATTTGTAATAGCCTATCTTCCAATGAACACAGGAAAGCGTTTCTATCACGTATAAATGCTTCTGTTTCTGCGAAAAGGGACAGTTTGTTTAAAAAAGATATGGATGTTATGTAGCTGGTACACTAAAGGTGAAGTCCACAAGTTTGTTGGATACTAACATTGCGCGTGACACGCATCACGTTGGCTACCGCGTCTCCAGCCAGCCTGGTTAGTGAGAGGCCGATTCGACTTAGCACTAGTATTTTACCCCCCTCCTCCCCCGGCCACACTATAGACAAACGAACTACCACAGTCTACCCCTAGTTTTGACGTAGGTTGGAGCAGGCTAATAGGACAACCGGCCTTTCTGTGTAATGAGACAGCCGCGTAGCAGCAATCTGAAGCACCCAGTCCGTCGTCCGTGCCAAATTCTGGCTGGATCCATAGTAGTAATTTTCATTCGCTTTACTTATGCGTTTTTGTCTACCTATGCTTCTTCCCTTCTTGTTGTCCAGTTTGCTACTTTACTCTGCTCACCTCGTGAGCTAACTTTCTGCCGTTCATGTTTTTAGAATGTCGAGGGTGTAGTGTGCGTGAATCCGGGCTTCGTTTCTCGCACGGCGGGAAACGGAAGCTACGCTCGTGTGGTGCTTTCTCACGGCTCCTCCGCTGAGGAAAACTCTAGCCTGGATGCCACGGGCGATGCCCCATCGACTGTGGAGTCCCAGACAGACTCAACGATCTCTGCAAGCCAACAGCAGCAGCAACAACAACCAATCAGTGCGGAAGGCGAAGTTGTCCAACTCTAAGAACTGCTGTGTCACCTTCCTCCAACCGATTGAAGAACGTGTACCCCACCAGAGTATTCATGTATTTTTACCTAGTGGATTTGCACGCGCTTTTTATGACTATGTGTAACAAACTATTATAGTATTTGTGTCTACTGTGAATTCTGTCCTAATGGGTGGGTCACAAGGCGGAACCAAGCCGGATGGGCGCTGATTGGACAGTAGCCGTCGCACCTTGATTCATCCGCGTGTACAAAATGTCAGATTGTGCGTGCCTGCCCTCAGAGGGACAAGAAAACGAGCTCCTGGTTGTGCACCAATTGAGGTTGGGTATGACTGGGTGAAGACGGCTAATAAACCAGAAATTGTTATTCCAATCTCCCCTGTCTTTGCTGTCAATACTAACTGCTACGGCTGAGGCCCAAGACAAACATGGAGCAGGACAAGTGAGTTCCGTAAGCGGTCGGTGAACGTTCATCAACGTGTGTCAGTATCTCACGGCTTGATTGTTACAGCGTTAGACTGTGATCAAAAGGGTCGTGATTTCGAACCGCGGGTGGCGCGCCACTTGTGCCTTATTTTTCGGTCGCTGACAGGAGGCTTAGCGGCTAGTAAACTAGGCAGATAGTATTGCCGCGAGCCTTGGGGTTGGGTATTACTGGCTGACAACGACTAATAAGCTAGAGATGACAATCCCCGTCTCCCTTGTCTTTGCTGGTAATACAACCTCTTCAGAAGGATAAATGGACCACGGATCATGTACTGTAAGACGGGCCACAAAAACATAAGTAAACAATTATTATTATAGACAAACAAAAGGAGAGATACAGCTGTAAGTATTTGAGGACACACACAAATTCATTTAAAGGCAAAACCGTTAGGTGGCGGGCACTGCTTCATCGAGATTTTGCACATCAACTTCTACAAGAGGGAGATCGCAAATGCCCAGTTGTTGACGAATGGCCTGGCGCGAAACCACGGCTCCAGGAGGTACAGTAGCCACCAAGCTGACGAGATCGTTAACCAGACTGTACGCAGACTGTAATTCCACCTGACTGGGTCGAAGGGAGTACTCTCCATTTAGTGACTGGGGTGAATAATCACCCAATCGTCGATATTGCGCGTTGTATAGGCGACGGAGTTTGCGGGCTGATTCAGACAGCAGTTCATTAGTTAGTGCTAGTTCCTCGGGAACGGAAGTCGACCCTTCAGAAACTGCTCTATCGGACACGGGTTCTAAATTTAGAAAGTCGCAAAATGTAAGGGGTGGATTCAAGAACGCGCACATGTTACAACGGAAATGTTTGAGTCGTGACAGTTCGCCGGCAGGGGTTGGGTTAAGTAATTAATTATGCCTACTTATAAAAGGATAGTAATCAATCAAGTTATCATTGATTTCCTTGTTACTATGATCAGTAATAGAGTTTGTCTGTAATGATTTAGGGCGCTCTCTTGTACGAATACTCAGTTTTCCCCTTTTTGATTCACGTGGATCGTCTGGCCGGTCGCTCGAAATTCCTGAGAAGAGAGTAATACGAACCGTAGATTATTCGATAACTTATTAAAATACTGGCAGCTCGACCATCGATTTCCACCGTGGGCTTCGGCGTAAACCAGTTTAAGTGATAGTAGATTTGCGATGCATCGACCGCATTCCCTCGCCCGGTGTGAAGACAACGGCCACAGGCGGGATCAGACGGAGGTGGCCTTAGTTGTCAAACATGATTCAGATCTTTCTGAGCGGGATTGCCAGAAAGGATGCGGTTGGCTGGTGCCTGAACCCGCGCCTAAGCGTGCCACCAACGATCCATCTTTCCCGCCCATTTTGGGCATGCATTATGGGAGCGCAACCTCAATTACGCCTGTAATATCCTGATTAGCCCCCCTTTCGCAAACTAGTGTGTATCGTAGCCCATTATTGGATCAGGAATCCCCGCCGGAATTCAAACTGGGAGTATTTGGGAGACGGAGAAAAGCCGAGACCTCGATCGGCTTGAGCCAAAGGTCCGCGTGAATGACGTGGATGTCTAGCCGGGAACTGCAGGCGAGCAGATGCTGACAGTCATGCGGAAAAGCGCCGCAGTCGAGACAGCAGTCGGGTGTGGATGGGTCGAGTCGATGTTGATACTGGCGGAGGACCATTGAGTAGCCACTACGTAGTTGAGCGAGACTACAGCGAGTGACCCTCGGAAGATGTTGGTCGGAGGCCGCAATCGGAGGTGGAAAGCCATCCAAAACGACCAGGGGACAGTAACCTCGTGTCTCTTCGACAACGGCTCTCTGGTGGAGACGCTGGAAGCCTGTCTTGGTGGCAGAGCTATCAACGCGTAGGTCCGAGAGAGACGAGGCGACTAGTAGTAGTAATAGTAGTTAGCTCAAAGAAGTCACCGGACGCGGGGCAACAATCCTGCTTCTATCAATCCACTAAATGGCACGCCGCGAAAGCGCTCTTCAACCCACCAGCCTGCCGCCCCCAGCACCGCCCGTGAGTAAACAATGTAAACACTGCTGTTTAACCCAGACACACACTCTTGCCCTAACAAGGTATAAATTCGTGTGTGTGTATGTGTGCCTTGCAACGAACAGCTGAAAACGCTTGTTTGTTTGGAAGAATTTGTTTAAGGTAGAAATGCAAAGTTGTCCGAGACCAAGTTCAAGTCATTTTAGTTCTTACATGAGCCTCCTCAAAAGAAATTAAATAGGTGTTGTAGTCATAATCGACGCATTTGCGAAGGTCCTATAGCACCATTTTCGTATCGTTTGAAGGATTATCGGACGAACGACACAGTGACAGTTCGACCGTCGCTTTCGACTATGTTCGCAAGAGGATGGTGCAGGCAAGGTGACTTGCACTGTATCTGCCTCACTCTCTCCCCACCTGGACCTGGTTTCGAGATAACACGGGAGAGAGCAAGAATCATAAAAAGCGCAGACAAACGCCTACCTGCAGGAACATCGAACTCGGCCACCTCGGCAGGCTTTGATTGTGTCACTGCCGCGTCAGATTCGTCCGCTTTTGCATCAGTAGCCTCCCCCTCCCCCTCCTCGTCACTGTCATCGGATTCGGTAGATGCTGACGGTGGAGGCGGCGGCATACTGCGCGTTAGGGTATTGGCAAGGTAGAGGCTGAAGTCGTCACCAAATCCGACCGGTGGGATGATGGCCTCCAGCTCTTCAGCCAGTTGCACACCCTGTCGCCACTCGACTTCGCTCTCGGCCAGAGCAGCGACCAGTTCACTGTCCCCCAACTTCTCGGCCGCCCTAGCCAGACGGCCAAGATAGGAAGTATCCTCGCCTTCGGTGGGCACCTTCTTTGGCACCTCAACAGCGGTCTCCTCCGTAACCGCATTAGTTGTCGTCGTCGGCGTCTCCTCCTCCTCCTCCTCGCCCAGCTTCTCGTCGTAGTCCAGGTAGGCGATTCGTGCTGGTAGCCAGGAGGTGCCCAAAAGCAGCTGGTTGGACTCGGGGGTGCAGTTGGAGGTCCCGCTGTCGTAAGTGGGCCCGAATGAGGCGTAGGGACCGTAGTTGAGGTAGGTGTAGGGAATCACCTTGTTGCGTCGATCCTCCCTGTAACCGCCGAACTGGGAGAGATGCGTGCCTTCGGCCAAAGGGCCAACCTGCACATAAGCACAGGAAAGGGTTTAGAAAGATTTCTTATAGATGCCCCTCTCTTTCCTTGTTGCCCCGGCGGCGGTCATTTGGAACTAATTTATGGCAGTGGAGTAGTTCCTGGCCTCGAGAGTGTACGTCCGAGATATTTCTAGTGTTGTCTCTACCACCATACCTATACCATTCCATTACCGTGCTGTTAAAGTGACCTTATTCCCTCGTAGCGATGCCTACTCAAATAGTAGTCCTACCGCCATGACTAGCACTCTTAGTCCTCACAGAGTTTCTCTCCTCAGTAGCACCAATAACACCTAACTCGTAGCAGCAATTCCACCCGCAGTCAGATGCCGTAGCACTAGAATGCGTATCAGCTTTACGGAAGACACAGTCCCTTTCACCACTACTGCTACTAGGATAATTACTGCTGCTCCCACCCCCTACTTCCCAAATTCTCCCTCCCCCCTAAAAGTCCTCAGCAAAGCTGAAGGCAGGCTCACAGCCAAGTGGTCGTTCGGCACCAAAACACTCGCGGCCCATGGTGCAGTTCGGCAGCAGTTGTGAGTGACCGGCAGTCCCTTTGTGGAACAACGCTGCTGCCCCTCGCGAGAGCGTTGATGGGCCAAGAAAAAGTGGTTACCAAACACGCTGGGTCGCGACATCTGCCAGTTGACCGTGGCTGACAGAATGTAAACACGCGGTCGAAACACTACAAACGCAAATCAAAACTTATCTCGTCCCCACCCTCCCTCTAACCCGTTTCCTTCCCGCAGGACAGCTCCCAGAGCTCACAGGACGACAGCTCAGGGAGCTCAAGTAAGTCCTATCATCTTCGGCGCTTGGAATGTTCGTCCCCTTTTAGATAACACGAGGAGCATTCGACCGGAACGGAGAACAGCGCTCATCGCCCGGGAGCTGGCACGCTTCAAGGTCTACGCTCCTCCGATGACCAGCTCGGACGAGACAAAGAACAAGTTCTACGAGGATCTGCACGCCCTCCTGGCCTCTGTGCCGAAGGCGGACAAGTTGATAGTCCTTGATGACTTCAATGCCCGCGTCGGCACAGACCACGCCGCCTGGAGAGGAGTGCTCGGACCCCACGGCCTCAACGACAATGGCCTATTCCTCCTTCGCACCTGGCCTCGAGAGTATTCGTCCGAGAAGCTGCACAGAGCAGCTGTTAAATCCCCGTTCACGCGTTCCTCAGGCTACTTTAATCCTCCCACCCGTCTGTGTTGCTTTTATATCTACCCAGCCAGCTTCTCTCTATCTCTATCTATCCACTGAAACAAACTTCGGGTTACGAGTGGTGCACCACTTGACCGACTGACAACTACTATTAGGCCAGAAATGACCATTCCAATCTACCTTGTCTTTGCCGGCAATGTAATTCTGTCTAGACTATTAGCCGCTGTGCCCTTCGGATTCTCCTTCGCAATGGGTTCAGCAACCGATACGAATCAGACCTCATCCGGACACTGGTCCGATGACACGACGTTGTCCCCGTTTCGATCTGACAGGACAGTGCTACATTTGTTGCATCCGTATCAATAAGAAGATATTAAGGAAAAAACTGTAAATACCGACCTCCTGGCCAATTGTACGTATGCGTTTGGTGGGACTGACGATGCCGTGATTGTCAGGATTCAGTAGGTTGAGGGAGACTTCGCAAGGAGACGTTTCGGGCACCGACGCCCTGACAGGATCCGAGGCTGGGTGATGAGACGAGGAACGCACTGACCAGACGGGATGACCCGCGAGGCTGGAAAACCACTGACTGGCCAGGTTTGACAGCCGAGCAACTTCAGAGCCCGCCGGCATGCTGGCTGGATAGTAGTCACGGGCTGTGGAAAAAATGGATTCCACGCGCTGACGGAAGTCATCAAAGGAACAGATTTTGTTAGTGAGTACGAGACGTTCTAGGCCACGCAGGGAGTTTTGGAAGCCGTCAACCTGTCGAAAGTAAACAACAAAGACGCCAGGTTGCAAGTGAAACTCAATGCACCCTCCAGTTTGGCTAGATAAAGAACTCGTGGATGACAGATTACGAGTGATTTTGGAATCTGAAATCAGATATCAGTAGGCCTAAACTTCTTGCCAGAGAAGGCTCGAGTAGGATGGAGCTACAAAGGATGCTGCCCTTATGAGGTTTCCGGTATTTTCTCTACTTTTAAAGAGGCACTTAAAGTTTCAGCAAATTCAGACTGAGACACTCGTTTTTTTATTCCGCTCAAAACTAATATTTGAGCTGAATATGACCCAGTTCTGCAGAATAACCACGTATGCAGACAAGCATTAGCCGTATATGCAACCACTTCAGTACAGGTCCCATGTGGAAGAGTTTGCACGAGGGGCCTTGCAATCGGTGTTTTGAGAGATAGCGGTCATTCTGTTGATGTCAAAACAGCGTTTCGAATACTTTTTCGGGCCCGAACAAATCAAACCCTGCGCTATTTGGAAGCTGCGTACATACGGCGGGATAAAACCGACCTATGCAAGCAGCTTGACCATGTGGCCAACCTCCAATTAACCTGGTAATTGGTCACTTACTTTTAATCCCCAAGTGATTTTCGTTTACTTCCCTCAACCACCCCCCTTCCTACCTATACGTCGACTTAATGCAGTGTCATTTATCGATTAGTATTTAAACCGAACCACGGTTCTTGTTGTTATGCCATTCATTCTGTGAAATTTCAAACTGTTGTATGTTATCTTCGTTATTATCATCATGCAGCGGCAAGATACAGCTGAGAAGCTGTCACGAAATTATAGTAGGTACCTGTTTCAGAGGAAAGTGTAGTAAACCGTTGACGTCCTGACGAATAAGAATACACAATAATTCCATACAAGCCTCCTTCAGCGTAATATCGACGGTGGGTTTGTCGAATGGCGGAGGATGCAAGACAGTGGAGTCTGATGTTGAGGAGAGCTTCCGCTTAGTCGCGGGTGAGGAGTTAGTATCCTCCCCTGGTGGATTCTGAGCGTTGGGCCAGACAGGTGAGGCCTGAGACAAGGACAGAGGCCCTGGCGCGTCCAGGAGAGCTTCCAGAGTGGTCGAGTCCGGAGTCGTCACGGGATTAGAGGGCGCACTGTCCATGGTTGACCTAAAACAACAGATGGCTGTCCGTTAGATGCTACAGACTAAAGTAAATGATTAAGTTTGACAGTTGTGGATAGTGGAAAGCCAAAAGTAGCACTTACCACAGCTCAGAACTGATACAGCACGAACAGATAAAATCCACTACAGTTATTTGTCAGTAGTAGTATTATTGTTTACTCAGGGTATTTTTTCATCAGAAATAGCCCAATAACTTCGCGCTGCCTCCTTGTAACTATGCGATCTGCACCGATCGCGTCGGCAGTCGCCTCTAGTATGTCTGTGGCGCTAGGCCACACGGCATTGTTACGCTCTTCCTCATATCGACCTGAAACTAACTGCTAACGACCGGGGCGTGTTCCTCTGTTTTCGTCACCTTATCAGCAGACGCGGCAAACAGCAGGAGTGTATAATGGTTGCATCTCGGCTTCTTCGAGATGTTTTCGTAACTCTGCAGTCTCCTCGTTTGACCCTTAGGATGAATATATTAAACCCAATGGGCTCCCTGGCTTGCCTCAAATATTCGCAGCAGCATGCCGGTCCCATTCCGCACACACTTTCCTCCTATGAGCGACAGTTTTTT
>JAYGXS010001726.1:0-12622 GCA_036362985.1 Ligula intestinalis | reverse complement strand
ACACCCAACTATAGAGTAAGGGATCGATGACCAAACGTTTAACTGTAAATACAGTTAGCTGCTTGAAGAAAAAAATGAAGAATTTTGTGACTAACGGCCAGTCAAAGTATGTGGAATGAGAGTGATCTCAGCATATGTGTCCACGATAAAGTCACGACAGAAACTTCTGTCATAAATGTGGAGTGGGCGACTGGGAGAGGATGGGTTGGTAACGTTCGTTGCCATTACTGGTTGGCTGAGAAATGCTACGATGCATTCTTTATGTACTTACCCGGAGATTGGCAGCGATGGACATTTGGGCCATAACTGTGGTGGTGCTGACAGAAACCATCAGTTGTATGTTGCTTTGGAGAAGGAACTCTCGGGCGACGAATAGTCGAAGGACTACGGTTGTTGGAGACACGAGTGGCCCGGAACTGGGAAATTTCGAAGGTGATGGAATCCAAGCGACTGATAATATCTGCGATTTTAGATGCCTTTAGGGTCTGAGTAAAATCATTTACTGAGACGGATGGTTGATAATACTCGAGTATCCGGTCAGCTGTCTCAGCCAGCGTTTAAATTGACGAGGAAGGAATTTTCGGTGCAAAAATAGGCTGCACCGAGAAGGGCAGCCGCTGGAGGAAACACTGCTTAAGCATGGTGCCGTCCAGCTGTTGTCCCTCAGTAAGCTGCGCGTAAGAAGCCGGATTGACTTCCTATCAACAAGTTCCTCCTCAAAAATAAAACGCTGAAGGCCTTTTTCTGTTGATAGAGACGCACAGGGGTGAGGGCCTCTGTGCGTCTGTGTGAGTGGACTGTCTTTAATATCACAGAGTTATGTTGCAATCTCCAGCGGCAATGTGGCCACAAGATACTAAAGTTCGGTTGATTCTTTCGTGATTTGCCGCAGAGCAAAGCGGCATTTGACGGTACACAACCAAAACCCTATGTGAATAAGCCAGCAAATTGGCAGATCAAATGTGTGAATGCTGGTTACGGCAGGCTGTGACCCTCGGTCACGATGTTTTTGGTCAAAGATCAAAAAAGATGTTGAAGCGTCGACCGACGGATTCAAAGCAGCGGTCAGTTAGTCACGTGGATGACGGGCGGGGAATTAAACGCATTCCTGCCATTACTTAACGATAACGTAGTGTGATTTTGTCAATCAAAAAGGCCGACAAAATTTTGTGGCCAGTAAAATAAGGTCTATGCAAGTGAAAGCGCAATTAAAAATTGGAGTCATCAATGAGGGATACGATAAAATCTATTGAGAAACATAAGGTAGGAGTATCTTAAGCGTTACGAATCAGTAAAGAGGACGAAAGCCGCCTGCAGATAAAAGCGCGTGCTTATTCAACTAAGTAAAACATAAAGGCAGTTAAATGTCATTGCACAGTCGCTTACGACAGTCGGTCGCATCCATACCGAAATATCTATGAAAGTCTATTAGGTAGGCCATAAATAAATTTGTCAATGGATCAATGAAGAAGAGGACTTTATGGTTGTATGGTTTCACGACGTATTGAACAGGCAACAGGTTACTCCAATATGCGGATTTGCCTTGAGTCGGAACTAGGAATTAAACTGTCGCTACAAGCACAAGAGTAAGCCGGTGAAGAATTTATGTCTTCCGGTGGCTTGCACATCAAAATGCATTAACTATACAAAATTATTATTTGCCAGCCTTTAAATGCCTTCAGAAATTAATTTTTGACTCGAAGTGATCAATATAAATGAGGAGCTACAGTTATAGACCACAATTGTATAAGAATGCACGGACCGATGTCCATCTGACACTGCAGGTAAACAGCGTAATATTCGCAAACTGCCATCAGGCATTCACTGATACAACCTACGTGACTATGGGCCTTAGAAACAGTACAGGTGTCTTAAGACCACTGACAATCTGTCTGACGTGGAATAAGCAAGAACAATAACAGCTCAAAGATATGTAACACATCAATAAAATCGCACAACCCTAATGCACAGTGCCTGTGGCCAGGTGTCGGGTAAATGGGGATGAGGTTTACGCTTTTTGTCAAATACGCTTTTAAAAAAAAGGACATCTAAAATGGGAACGAGAATGTTGTTGGTCGACATGGTTTAGGACCTCGTCACGGTACACCCGGGCTAGCTCGAAAGCGGTGTTAAAAATAAACGATGCCAAAGCAAATATATAAATTTAAACAGGGTGATTTACAAGACGGTCAAGGAAGTGATCATGACGTCCACTGCGGGCAGTGTAAGTAAGTGGCTGACCATCAGTTTCTATTATATCAGCCAAGTGCACCAACAGGTTGGTACAGGAGGTGATGGCCTCAGTGTTTAATTTAAAGTGAAAGAGGAGGTTGATAGCGGCTCAGCACTCTTCACTTTCTCCCATGAGTCAAGAAGACAAGACGGGTGCCGGCGCGGCTGCTGTATTCAATACAAGCCAATGCAATACAATCGCTTACTCAGTTTTAACTGACAGTAGCCTTCTGCGTTGGTACAACTATACTGTCTGTCCTCACTCACCCATAGTAGGTGTCTGGCCAGACTTAGTTTAACCTTTCTTCTAATACTACATACTAGGGTGTGCCGTTGTGATATTACTTGTTCGTATTGGTACTGCAAGTCAGAAGTGACGCTGATTAAGGGTTGCACTGGGCTCATGTCTACTAGTACTGATGCTGGCACTGACGTCACCATTTATCATATGTGACGCTAATTTAGCCAACGCTAGGGCTCATATCCCCTTGTTCTTAACAGGGAGTGTTTATCTGGGTTCAACTATTTCGGGTAAGTGCATGCTTGGAATCATCAGCATGGCTGTGTTTGTCATGGTTTCCGCACTTTTATCTCTATCCATGGTACTGTACGCACTAAGAAGATGCCGGTATAGTTACTTGTCTATGCTAGAAGTGCTAATTCAGTAAGGCCAGTACTTAGTTTGCTAGTATTACTGACTGCGTATGCTTTTTACGGCGTCGCACCCAGTATGCACTCCCAATCTGTGAGATGTAATAGTGATTAGCATTTATACAATAATATAGCGTTTGTAGATTATTGATTAAAGTCAACTCTGGGATCGGTTGAACTATAAAGCCAAGCAGGTCTAGCTTATTGACTCGACTGCATGAATGATGGGGTACATTTGTGTATAAGTGGGTAATGATTTTACCGCCAATTAGAGTTTAAGATAAGGTAAGTTGGAGTTATGTGTAGCTAATAAAACCATTTTTTATGCTGCTGTTCGGAGAAACTACGCTTTAATGAAAGACTTAAAAATAAATGAGCTTTCACGCGTCCCGAGCTTTCCTCCGGGTTGATTTGTAAGACAGCCGGTGAGAATGCGCGTCCGCGATGTAGATACGACTCTCATCAGGAATACTTATAGTCCTAACTACGGGCCTCGGTGTCAAGACCGTCCTCTTGCGATATAAATTGTAGGCTTACAGCTGTCCGCGTATGATGATTGTGATTGTCGTTGCTTGCGCAACAGTAGCTTGTAGATGTCGTGTCCTGTCATGCTATGTCATGTCCTGCTATTTCATGCCCCCCCCCTCAAGGGAGCTGTGTGACACAGCTGGCCCACTTGACTCCCGTGCCCTCAGTCGTGCCAGCTATTCCACCATTTGAGGAAGTATCACATCCGGATGGCCCATTTGCGTGGTGTCAAAGTCGCTTTGACGCCTTGCTCCTTATGAACTACATTTGCAACAGCAAGACGTAATAATACTTAAATAATAATAGTCATCATCAGTAGTAGCAGCAGCATGTGTTCGGCATCTATCGGTAATGGTTGCCCTCTAAACATCCTTCGAGTTTTTCCTCTGGAGTGAGAACCTAGTTGGGGTATTATTGTAGTTACCTCCTGAAGAATACCTGATATGGCTGCAGTAAGCTATGACTTGGAAACTAGATTTAGAGGAAGGGTATAAGCCAAATAGTTGTATAGATCTGAACTAAGAGACTCGAATACATATGCTTGGAGCTAAGCTACCCTCCTTGATTAAAAGCGATTCGTTTGACAACTCCCCTGAAGCTGGGCTAGATTTGGATTTTGTTTAGCTGGGGCTTCAGTCAGCTAAGCTATATTTGGCTAGGGGATTTATGCTTCGCCAAAGCAGAACCATATAGGATCGGAACTAAGATCCACGACTATATTTCTGAGGCATACCTTAGTGGCTAGGTTAAAGTTATTAAAGCTCAATATGATGGGGGTTTTTTCGGTACATTAGTCTTCGGATAATCTGCATTGGGTAACCTTTATTACTCGTACTCAGATTAGTTTTTGCCATGCATTTGATTTGACTTCCGTGTTAACTTAATCGCCATCTTCATGCGAGTCGTTAAGGGGGCACCCAGTGGCCAACGCACTGTAGTAGTTTCGCAGTAATATAGTTCAGTAATGGTTCCGTCCCGCAAGCGATGTCATTGCTGGTGGAAGAAACGCGCTAAGAAAGAGTTCGAGTCACGTCAACTATCATGGTCAGGCTGTTAGTCCACTGATCAATTCTCAGAGCATTTCCCGCTTTGGGCTGAGGGCGTGGTCGGTTGCTCGACGGATTTCGAGTGATATGATTTTACTGAGGTTTGCTTTTCGAAGCAGCTATTAACTGTGTGAATAGCAAATTTCTCAGCAGTACATGCAGCAGGTGCAGGGAAAGGAGGGCTTGTAGTTGAATTGTTGGGAGTTAATGCGAAAGGATTAACGGTGTATGATTGTAGAGATTGTAAAGGAAAAGGCAGATGGGAAGGAGAGACAGAAGGTCGGTTAGCAGGGGAAAGGACACCATACGGTTTTTTTGGCGAGACGTCCGGTATTGCAGCTTTGAGGTGATCCACGCCCATGAATCCTCGCATGTCCCGCAAAAGATATGAAAAGTCCTCGTACTCTGAAAAGTAACCCGAGAGGGACCATCGCAAGTGTGTTCCAACGGCCAGCGGACTCGATCGTATCGTAGAAATATATGCGAACATGTCATCAAGTCTTTATCGAGATAATACTCGGATGGAGAGGGCTTGGGTGGAACTGAAGATAGCGTTTGCGAAAACTCCGGGGTGATGCAGGAGGTTGGCAGGATCCTCGACTGCATATTGAGGGAATGGTGAGATCATCTCGGCTGTAATTCGGACATAGGCATTGAACACTAGTTCAGCGGCGCACCATTTACGGTCTGGCTTGAGGGAAGAACGAATGACCGGCAAAATCAGGGGATGATGTCCCGTCGAATCCTCCGGATCGCACCCGGCGCGTAGGGCGGCCTTCAGCTGGCGATGAAACTGCTCTACCATCCCTTTGACATCCGGGCGATAGGTTGTACTGCGGATGCACGTTGAGCCTAAAAAAGAGAGGAAAGGACTCGAACTGGACAGCAAGATCAGTAGTGATAGTAAAAATGGCAGCCAATGAACTAAGAAGGCTTTGAGGATTGTTGAAGTAGCAGCATCAGGAAAAGGAATCACTTCCTGCCACCGAGTATATCGATCCACACAAGTGAGGTGATGGGAATAGCCGTTGGACAGAGGCAGAGGGCCTACAATATCGGCCTACAACATAGCGGAACCTTACGTCGGGGTTTAAAAAGGTGCCGATGGGAGCTTTTTTGTGCCCTTGGAATTTACTCCGTTGACAGCCAAGACAAGCCCGAGTAAGCGGTTTCAGGTACTTGTGCATCCCACGACGGACTAAGCGGTGGGAAACCAACTTGCCAGCACGACCTGACGCGAAATGTCACCATGTGCGAAACACGACCAAAAATGCCAACCAAGCTCTTAACCGAAAGCTCAGGCATTTGTTTCGCTGGTATACTTCTGCTATATGACACCGATATGGGTGTCCGACTCAACGGTGGCTTCCCCATAATTGGTTGTACGCTGTCTGGTAGATACTTCGGTTTTTAAATTGCAACCTTTTAATTTTGGCGGAACATAATTTCACACTGGAAGTTGGTCTGTAAATGCAAAGCCCTGCAGATATTGTCTGAATTTTTATAGAAATACTTGAAACAAAACCATCATTTACTGCTGAACAGCGGCAGGATAGGAGTAAAAGATGTAAAACAGTAGTTGCAGCGTGAAATGTCCTTCCTGAAAGGTTTTCTTCGCCACTTCTGTTATTTTATTTAAGAGTAGACTGGAAATGCATAAAGCATACATATAAACAATGTTAAAAAACCTGCATCACATTATACTGTATCACATTTTGCTGCATCAGATATGCTGCACCACATTATACTACTAGTTGTTTGTGAGTAGTCATATTTTTCAGAAATATTTTGCTACTATTTGATAACATCTTTCAACTCTGGTTTCGTCCCGGAGCATGTAATTGACGTATTTTTTAAATTTTTCTTGATGTCCATTTATTCCCTAACATCATTTTACCAACAGGGAGCTCAAAGGCAGTCGCCTATCTTTCCGTCAATAAACTGACACTGATACCTAATACCTGTGTGCCTCTCTCCAAGATTATTTTAACCTTCAACACTCTCGTTTTAATTTTTGGCTGCCTTTTTTGTTTAAATGTACTTGACACACCACTGGAACTTTACCCCTGTGTACGTGATACTTGGATTTATGCAGTTTGCATTAAGTTTGTACAATTCCATCAATATTTTACATACCTTTGAGCTGTTGTTGTTGTTCTTGCTGATTGTTTAGTCTGCATGTTAGTTTTTACTATTCTGCGTCAGTTTGTTGCTAGTGATCTTACAACGGTAGTGCCTTTTTTGAGATCACAGAATTAACCTTGTGATACATCTCCACTTTCTTGGGTTCTTGATACATATCCTATCTGTAGTTTTTCTCGAATCATGACTGCCACTAATACTCCAGCCTTTATTACTTCCATCACACTGTCTTTGCCTTAGTTCTGGCAACAGGCACCGGCGGTCTGCTTTTTTCGTATCGAGGCATCATTTCACTCTGCGAAGCTGACGGAGTAGCGTGATAAATTTTATAAGTTGGTCGGGGACCTTCCTTCAACTAATATTGCTCAGGTTCGAGCATTTTTGATTGATCCTCTAACGGAAAATGTGTATACCAAACTTGAGTCACAGCTTTTATGTCTGACCCCATTCACTGCCCGCCAGCGTTTTCATGCTCTGCTAAAAGAAGAAGCTTAAGGTGACCGTAAGCCACCCGCACTCCTCCGTAGAATGCGTTCACATCTTGATAATATAAATATTGACAATAAATTGCTCAAAGATATTTTTTGAAACGGAGACCCGTATCCATTCAAACCATTTTGGCTACTACGTGGGACGATTTCGACGGTTCGAATATAGCCAAAATGACTGATCGAATAATGGAAGTAGATGTTTCCCCTGGGTAACGTTGCTCAAATTTCAAAGCGCGGGCAAATGGTCAATTTGGAATCTGTATTGGGAGTGCTCACTGCACCAGTACGTGGCAGCTTGCTATTAGTTGGTCCCATTTTTAAGCAAGTGCAATTAAACAGCCTGTGTATCAACATGGGCTGAAAATGTCCGTTGCACCAGTTCGATATAGCCTGATAAAGAAAGCTATTATTGTTAAGCAATTGCAGGTAAACAGCGGTGGTTTCGGGCAGGACAAGACCCGTCAGTGCACCAATATGAAACGCCTTTTCATTATCTGTTCTTATTTTTCAGAAAACGCGGTTAATTATGGGGTGCCGAAATTTTACCGCAGTAGTACCAAGGAGGGACATGAATATTCACTGCAAAAGGGCATGATATATGTAATGATTATTTGTAAGTTTGCGCTTGTGAACGGCGGGCACTGCAGGCATGGTACAAAACGTTTACTACAGCAGTGCGATACAGCTCGATGTTAATAGCTTCTATTTGAAACCAGTGCATTTAGGTGGCAGATATACCGATTCGGGATGGGAATCATTACTCCAACAGAACGAAACAGCCTTATTGAAGTAGTTATAAGATTGAGCAGGCGGGCGTAAAATGTGGGTACATAACTCTGAACTAAGTGTATCCCCTCAACTTATACGAGGTTATATGGCATTACATGATTTAATTTTGAGCATGGGCATGTAAACTGCGGGAAAACCAGGCGGCAGTTAAAGGTTCATCGTCCAGTACGAGGCTGTTTGATATCAGCAGTTTTATTTTTAAGCAAGAGCAGGTAAATGACGGACGTGCTAAGCTAGTCTGAGAATCCTTCCTCCACCAGTACGAGGCAACATGATCTTATTAGTTACTTTTTGAAGTTGTCGCAGGCAAAACGTTGGGAATTGTAGGTAGGGCCAAGAATTTTCACTGCACAAGTATGTGAGAGCTTGATTTTAGTAGTTATCATTTTAAAGAAGGCGCGGGCAATGGGCCGGTGTTGCAATCTGTGCTGAAAACATCCAGTACACAAGTATGAGGTAGCCTGATATTAGTAGTGCTATGTTTAAGCAAGCGCAATTAAATGGCATGTTTACCAACGTGGGCTGAGAATGTTCGCTGCGGCAGAACGAGACAGCCTGACATAAATCTTTCTTATTCGGGGTTTGGCAGATTTTCTTAAGTTGAGTTGACCCAATTGTGAAAAAACTCGAGGCGTTCGTCGGGATTTGAACTCGCGTATTAGATAAGGTCTTTACTGGAAGCCAACACTATAACTACTAAGCTACAAATGCTTCACCTCGCGCTATGAATTTAATCACACTTCGATCGACATTACTTGCTCAACTTTACCGCTCGTATGGAATCCACCAATGCAGAACAGCAAACTGACTGCCTTAGCGGGATTTCTCAAGCAATCATCTAGAAGGTAAAGGCTTTCTCTAATACGCCGGTTCAAATCCCGCCAAATGCCTGGAGTTTATTTTGCGTCAACAGTGTACCAATACGAGGCAGATTTTTATTATCTGTTCTTTTTTTAGCATGCGCCTGAAATTTTGGCAGTGTCAGGAGGGTCGCAGAATATTCAGTGCACCTGTACGAGACAGCTCGATGCCAATTTTTATTATTTTTAAAGGAGTTCCTGTAAGCGGCATGACTAGCTGTGCAGTAAAAGGAAATGTTCTACCAAGAACTTTTTTGCTTCTGCATTTTTTGCTGAAAACTTCACAGAATAGCTGAATATAATTTTTACAACTTCTATCGCTGCTTGTTTCTGAAAAAAAATGCGATTCCTTAAACTTCGCTTTAGTTTCATTTGATCAACTTGGCACAAACTTTTCCAGTACTGGAATGGATTTTTATTCCACCTTATTTTTACTAATGATGGAATTTTTTCACAGCACAATGTATATTAGAAGACAGTTGCGTTCTGTCTTTCCTTAAAGCATACGGAATTCCTTTTATATAAACATACTCATGATTAAGCAAAAGTGAGAGCCTATTTCCCCCACTAACCTTAAATAAGAGGGCAGTTTTCGAAACCAAAGCCCTTCTTATTATCAAATCCACTCAGTTGATTAAAAATACTCTGTCCAACTTTATGCCAGACTATAAAGTTAAATTTCGTTTTGAATTTTGTTTGCAGCACTCGCAGAACTGTATTAATCGAAATGAACGTCGTACACCCAACTATAGAGTAAGGGATCGATGACCAAACGTTTAACTGTAAATACAGTTAGCTGCTTGAAGAAAAAAATGAAGAATTTTGTGACTAACGGCCAGTCAAAGTATGTGGAATGAGAGTGATCTCAGCATATGTGTCCACGATAAAGTCACGACAGAAACTTCTGTCATAAATGTGGAGTGGGCGACTGGGAGAGGATGGGTTGGTAACGTTCGTTGCCATTACTGGTTGGCTGAGAAATGCTACGATGCATTCTTTATGTACTTACCCGGAGATTGGCAGCGATGGACATTTGGGCCATAACTGTGGTGGTGCTGACAGAAACCATCAGTTGTATGTTGCTTTGGAGAAGGAACTCTCGGGCGACGAATAGTCGAAGGACTACGGTTGTTGGAGACACGAGTGGCCCGGAACTGGGAAATTTCGAAGGTGATGGAATCCAAGCGACTGATAATATCTGCGATTTTAGATGCCTTTAGGGTCTGAGTAAAATCATTTACTGAGACGGATGGTTGATAATACTCGAGTATCCGGTCAGCTGTCTCAGCCAGCGTTTAAATTGACGAGGAAGGAATTTTCGGTGCAAAAATAGGCTGCACCGAGAAGGGCAGCCGCTGGAGGAAACACTGCTTAAGCATGGTGCCGTCCAGCTGTTGTCCCTCAGTAAGCTGCGCGTAAGAAGCCGGATTGACTTCCTATCAACAAGTTCCTCCTCAAAAATAAAACGCTGAAGGCCTTTTTCTGTTGATAGAGACGCACAGGGGTGAGGGCCTCTGTGCGTCTGTGTGAGTGGACTGTCTTTAATATCACAGAGTTATGTTGCAATCTCCAGCGGCAATGTGGCCACAAGATACTAAAGTTCGGTTGATTCTTTCGTGATTTGCCGCAGAGCAAAGCGGCATTTGACGGTACACAACCAAAACCCTATGTGAATAAGCCAGCAAATTGGCAGATCAAATGTGTGAATGCTGGTTACGGCAGGCTGTGACCCTCGGTCACGATGTTTTTGGTCAAAGATCAAAAAAGATGTTGAAGCGTCGACCGACGGATTCAAAGCAGCGGTCAGTTAGTCACGTGGATGACGGGCGGGGAATTAAACGCATTCCTGCCATTACTTAACGATAACGTAGTGTGATTTTGTCAATCAAAAAGGCCGACAAAATTTTGTGGCCAGTAAAATAAGGTCTATGCAAGTGAAAGCGCAATTAAAAATTGGAGTCATCAATGAGGGATACGATAAAATCTATTGAGAAACATAAGGTAGGAGTATCTTAAGCGTTACGAATCAGTAAAGAGGACGAAAGCCGCCTGCAGATAAAAGCGCGTGCTTATTCAACTAAGTAAAACATAAAGGCAGTTAAATGTCATTGCACAGTCGCTTACGACAGTCGGTCGCATCCATACCGAAATATCTATGAAAGTCTATTAGGTAGGCCATAAATAAATTTGTCAATGGATCAATGAAGAAGAGGACTTTATGGTTGTATGGTTTCACGACGTATTGAACAGGCAACAGGTTACTCCAATATGCGGATTTGCCTTGAGTCGGAACTAGGAATTAAACTGTCGCTACAAGCACAAGAGTAAGCCGGTGAAGAATTTATGTCTTCCGGTGGCTTGCACATCAAAATGCATTAACTATACAAAATTATTATTTGCCAGCCTTTAAATGCCTTCAGAAATTAATTTTTGACTCGAAGTGATCAATATAAATGAGGAGCTACAGTTATAGACCACAATTGTATAAGAATGCACGGACCGATGTCCATCTGACACTGCAGGTAAACAGCGTAATATTCGCAAACTGCCATCAGGCATTCACTGATACAACCTACGTGACTATGGGCCTTAGAAACAGTACAGGTGTCTTAAGACCACTGACAATCTGTCTGACGTGGAATAAGCAAGAACAATAACAGCTCAAAGATATGTAACACATCAATAAAATCGCACAACCCTAATGCACAGTGCCTGTGGCCAGGTGTCGGGTAAATGGGGATGAGGTTTACGCTTTTTGTCAAATACGCTTTTAAAAAAAAGGACATCTAAAATGGGAACGAGAATGTTGTTGGTCGACATGGTTTAGGACCTCGTCACGGTACACCCGGGCTAGCTCGAAAGCGGTGTTAAAAATAAACGATGCCAAAGCAAATATATAAATTTAAACAGGGTGATTTACAAGACGGTCAAGGAAGTGATCATGACGTCCACTGCGGGCAGTGTAAGTAAGTGGCTGACCATCAGTTTCTATTATATCAGCCAAGTGCACCAACAGGTTGGTACAGGAGGTGATGGCCTCAGTGTTTAATTTAAAGTGAAAGAGGAGGTTGATAGCGGCTCAGCACTCTTCACTTTCTCCCATGAGTCAAGAAGACAAGACGGGTGCCGGCGCGGCTGCTGTATTCAATACAAGCCAATGCAATACAATCGCTTACTCAGTTTTAACTGACAGTAGCCTTCTGCGTTGGTACAACTATACTGTCTGTCCTCACTCACCCATAGTAGGTGTCTGGCCAGACTTAGTTTAACCTTTCTTCTAATACTACATACTAGGGTGTGCCGTTGTGATATTACTTGTTCGTATTGGTACTGCAAGTCAGAAGTGACGCTGATTAAGGGTTGCACTGGGCTCATGTCTACTAGTACTGATGCTGGCACTGACGTCACCATTTATCATATGTGACGCTAATTTAGCCAACGCTAGGGCTCATATCCCCTTGTTCTTAACAGGGAGTGTTTATCTGGGTTCAACTATTTCGGGTAAGTGCATGCTTGGAATCATCAGCATGGCTGTGTTTGTCATGGTTTCCGCACTTTTATCTCTATCCATGGTACTGTACGCACTAAGAAGATGCCGGTATAGTTACTTGTCTATGCTAGAAGTGCTAATTCAGTAAGGCCAGTACTTAGTTTGCTAGTATTACTGACTGCGTATGCTTTTTACGGCGTCGCACCCAGTATGCACTCCCAATCTGTGAGATGTAATAGTGATTAGCATTTATACAATAATATAGCGTTTGTAGATTATTGATTAAAGTCAACTCTGGGATCGGTTGAACTATAAAGCCAAGCAGGTCTAGCTTATTGACTCGACTGCATGAATGATGGGGTACATTTGTGTATAAGTGGGTAATGATTTTAC
>JAYGXS010001725.1:1383-12624 GCA_036362985.1 Ligula intestinalis | reverse complement strand
ACGCGTACGCGATAATGCGTGTAATGCGCGGTCTGTGCTGCTGTGTCTGACCTGGCGACTTCTTCGGGTTAGCAACAACCACGAACTTAAGAGACCAGCTAGACAAACTAAGTGTAACAGGGGCAAGGCTGGACACACGAGTGTTCTTTTGTAATACAGTGATCGAAGCTTGGAATACTCTGCCCCTGTATGTTGTCCCTATCCATTGGAATCTTTAATGGGAAACTAGATTTCAGTAGCAATGCCCACTCTAACATCAGCTGACCTCTGTAATTTAACCGCAGGTGGTAATATTGCATTCTTGCAGCATTACTTGTTACATTTGTATAACAAATGTTGACTAAATTATTTTCCTCTTAAATTTCATCTTCTATGCATGAATCTTCCGGATTGCTAACGCTCGTGCGGATCCTCCTGTTTTCATAACATCGTCGGCACATTTGGCAATTGGCAAGCGCGTACTATGGTCGCATTTCCGGCATCTCGGGGACCTCGAGGTCTCTACGACCGCAACCTCTGTCTCCATAAGTATACATACTATTTCCGTATTGGGCTTCACTGCCTCGCCTTTCACATCCTCATCGGCATGCTGCTTCTATCTCGTGCCTATCTTCCGGCAGGACTGATTTTAGAGCCGCAAGAATCTCGTCCACTTATAATAAAAAACTACTTTTGAATGTTCAGTAGCCCAACATTGAATTTTTTGTTTAATTCCACCAATAGGATGACTAATTTCAATTTTCATTAAATTCCGCCTACATAAGATCGAGTTTCCCTGAATTGGTATTCGAAACCTGCGCAACAGAAGTTCATGTTGATCGAATTTCATTCTATTTTAGCATATTATAACAAATATTATCTTATTTAATTTAATATTTTTTATTACTTCCGACACAATTAAATATCTAATTAAGTTCACTAGCCAATAGTTTAATGTTTGACCACAAAATACGTTAAGCATTTGGGCGGGGGGATCGATATCTGAGGGGCCACGCAAGTCAGTTTTGCCCATTTTCCTCCCATGCGCCCATGTTTTTATCCTTAAAATCCGCCAAATCACATTCAAAACCTCTACAGTTACAGAGAACTGTGCAAGGATTTTTTACTTTCTGTTCGTGCCATTGTTATCTCGTATGAGCCGAGATTTTATGCTAAGGTAATCATACTGCACGTGCTGAGTGAGTAGTCGCGTACGTTCACTAAATTCGACTGACTGACGGCCACTCATTTTTGCATGCTATTAGGTGAAGGATCAATCTTCGAAATTTTTACTGTATCGATAATTTTTCAAACACAATGTCACCAATAGGGATCTCGATGTAGTTTGCTCATCCTCCTTAGATAAAACTGAACAGACTTTAAGTGAACTCACTTGAATGTGAGTTACGTTAAACGTCTACAGCTTCATTTTGACTGTAAAACTGTCAAAATTCACTTTAAGTTATTTTGTTAAGTGAGGAAGGCTTTCGCGCTTGAGCTCCCTATTGATATCCAAAAATTACAAACGAGTTAAAACTTGACAACAGTACATCATAAAAAGGTAGACTTAACACCAGCGATAGGCGTGAGCAAGTTGCAAACTGCTGCTACTGATACTATGTTCATCATATTTGTCACAGTTTCTCAGCAAATGAGCCTCAATTTTGCGTTCAAAACTGTCAGCAGTATCTGAAAGGACCATCTCAACAGGGAGCCCGTTCCAAGCTGCTATGACCTACTGTGAGAAGGCTTTCCGTCGAAGATCCATATGGGCCGGCTTCCTTTGCACTTTAGAGGGATGAGCCCCCAGATTATCCATCAAAGCAAATTCGAAGAATTCATCAAATTTTAGGGAACAGTCACGGCCTCTGACAATTCGGTAGGTTTGGATGAGGTTACCGTGGAGTTGCCTGTAATGGAGAGGAAATAAATAAAGTCCAGTCAATCTGTCTTCATAATGCAGATGTCCAAGATTCTTGACCATCTTCGTAGCCTTCGCCTGTGATCGCTCAAGGTGCATACTCCAAGTGGGACAGAACAAACGTGCCGTATGTTTTTCTGAAGAGATCCTTAGCGATGTGGACGAATCCCCGTCTGATCGCAAACAGCACCTGCGTCGAGAGTTTAGCTGCCTTTAGACACTGCAAAGATGGTTGAAGCGAGGATTTTATTAGAACACCGAGGTCCTTCTGTTCGTCAATATTTATAGATCATACCCCATCGAGGAGGAATTGGAAGGAATCATCCACCTTTTTGGTTCCTCTAGTACGGAGCTTTAAAACCACACACTGACTAAAGTTTAAATTTAGAAGCCAAGGAGCAGACCAGCTGCTAGACGATTGAGTTCCTCTCGTAGTGCTTTCCTATCGGCATCGGACCTAATTGTTCACCGGAGTTTGATATCGTCAGCAAATATGATGGTGCCGCAACCTAAGTCATCGACACAATCCTAATGGTAAACTTATATTCATGGGGTCATTCACGGCAGTCCTTGTCTGTAACTGTTCAAATATATTTATGTACATCCTCAATAATAATTCAAGTTTTATAATATTTGCTTGCTTTGTAGTTCCGCGTTTTGACAGAATTTGCTTGACGGTGAACATCCTTTAGATGTTCATGGCCCTAATGGCAATGTTCCGGAACCAAAGGATCGAATGGTTCCAGTGGAACCAAAGTGTAGCCTTTGGCTCCACTGCACCGTGATTGCGTAGATGGGCGGTATTACGTGCGCTGGCCGGGGAAGTATACAAGCAGTCCTCGAAATCGATGGTCAAACACCCACAAACAAGCTCCCCCGTCCACCTGAGAAAAACCCTACGCGCACGCACGCCTCCTGCATTTGATACCTCCCCCTCCCCAAATACGGCGCCTGGATCGATGTCTTGTTTTGCCAACTTTTGCCGGCGTATGCCTAGGGCGATAAACCCGTGTTCAGGTCACACGCGTTCAAATAGGGGGGTCTGGGGGAAGAGGGGCAGGGGTGTAGGGGGTAACTACGTGATCTCGAACCCGGGTCGCCAAATCTGGTTATTAGCGGTGTTAGCACATCAGGCAGCCCGGCTACTTCGACACGGGTCCTTAATAACCATATCAAGATACGACCAGAAAGTAACTGCCAATATGGCCACTTAGATAATGTTATTAATTCTCCACCTCCCGCCAAACGGCCAAGATGTCTACTACGTTTACCGAAGTTAGACTGTGAGCAGTTCATCCTCCGCCAGGAGTTTTTGGAGATGAAGCAGGAACTTTACAACGAGGTTAATCAACTGAAACAAGAAATAGCCTATCTAAAAATGTATATTTCTTATCCAGCGGTAAAAACGGCCCTAGCCGGTCAAAAACTGTGGGTAAATAAAAGAACATATGCTCAGATAGCCTTGGCCGATAAACCAGAAACTCGCATATCATCTGCCAAACCAAGTAAGCCAGTGGAATTCTCGCTCGATTGCAAAGAAACTCAAATAAATCCGCAGTGTACGCCATCGTTACTCGGCTCAGGCAGCATTAGCAATGATCTGGATTTGCGTCTTAGCGTCACATCGTTGCTCGATGCTGCACTACAAAGCGATGATACAGAGGTCGATAAGATCATTAAGCCAAAAAAGCATAGGGCTAGAAAGGCTCGAAAGTCTAAATGGGCCAGGGGTGTGCAGTCAGCTTACCCAAAAACCGGCATATCAGGACCCATCGAACCTATAGTACCGGATACAGATGCCCGCTTGGTCGTAACTCGTGAGCTCGCAACAGATGCACCAGTGAGTCACAAGCAGAATATATTTGTAAAGGGGGCTCCAGAGATAGCGTCCACAATTACACAAGAACGAGTTGACACTGATATGGACTTGGATTTAGACATATCTGATGACACACCTGAAACCTGCATATCAGATCATGTGTCAAGCCCACGAGCTACACCATCGTCATTCTGCTTAAGCAACCCTAGCAATTATCGGGATTTGCATCCTAGCACCACATCGTTGCTCGAGTCTGCACAAGAAAGCGATGACCAAGAGGTTGACAAGATCATAACTCAAAAAAGGCATAAGCCCAAAAAGGCCAAACAGTTCACGGGTGTGCACTTAGCTTATCCAATAGCCAGTACATCAGAACCGAGTGTACCGGATAGAAGTGCTCCCTCGGCCAAAACACGTGAGCTTGCAACATAAGCCCCATTGAGCCGCAAGCAGAAAATAGTTGTTAAGGGGGCCCCAGAGTCAGAGTCGTCAATTGCACAAGAACGAATTGACCATGACGTGGATCTTATGAAAGTTTACGCCAAACCGTTGCTTAAACCAGGTGAGTCTTTCCGCATTCTTAAGGCATTTCAAATAGCGAAGGCTCCAACAGCTGCAGAATCAATTTCTCGGCCACGACCTCTTAAAGTTATTTTAGAAACTGAAGCACAGGCGAAACTCTTGCTAGAGCGCAAACCATCCTTACGGAGTCTGCATTCGCAAGTTTTTTTTTCAGCCGGATTACGAGTTGAAAGAGCGGAGTAAGATAAGACAGCTAATAATAGAGCTGGAGAAACGAAGAACCAATGGCAATACAAATCTCAAAATAAGATGGGGACAAATAGTTCAAGTCAAAAGGACATCTCTCTGGTCGAAGCCGGTAACAATGACGGCCTAGCTGTCCCGCCACCGAAACCTAAAACATGCCCTCTTAAATTGGTCGTTTTAAATGCCAGATCACTGATTAATAAAATGCCTCTACGCCAGACTTCGGTTTTCGTCAACCGCCCAGACATTGTTAAGGTAACTGAGACATGGGCATCGGCCTTGTAGCTGACTCTGAACTCTCTGATTCAGGCTATCCATGCGTTCGGAACGATTGAAACATTGGCCGTGGTGGAGGAAGCTGCATCTTTATTAAGCAGCCACTTGCCTTTCTCCTGTTGAACTATCCAAAATTCACGACGGTGGAGGAGAGCTGCTGGCTACGAGTTGTTCTAAAAAACAAATACTCCTTGCTTGTTGGCTGTGTTTATCGCGCACCTAATGCCAATGCGGACTACGATCTTTGTCTCTCGCAGGCATTTCATGCCGCAGGTGACTTAAATCTTAAGTATTGCTTGATTGCAGGTGATTTTAACCTTCCTGACGTGCAATGTTTTCCATTGCACCATCCGGTCCTTCAAAGTTCGAGAACTAACTTGAGGCAGTAGATATCGGCATGTAGGATCAGGTAATCGATTTTCCCACTCGAGTAGCAAACATACTTGACCTAATTTTTTCTAGGGGATGCGAACCACTTTCAGTGTCATCCTTAGACGCACTTGGGAGTTCAAACCATCTTACAGTTGTTACCACACTAGAACTGGAGGCGGACGAAACATTTTCCCAAAAATATAGTTTTTATCATGACTTCCAATCAGCAAACACGGTGGACTTAATGACACATTTAAACGCTCTCAACTGGTCCGAATTTTTCAATTTTTGGATGTTAATGTTTGTACCGATGCACTGAACAAAGTGCTGGCTCCACTCATCCTCCACTTTTTCCCCTCTAAGAAAGTAATGCATGTCAAGATGAAGTGTACCTTCCTCTGTCTTTTCGTCGTAGGCTGCGTAAACTCTCTCGTCGTTTGCATCGGCAGATCGACAATTCCGTAATGCCCTTGATCACACTGATATTTGAGAAGGCTAAGAAGCTCTCCAAAGAAAGGCAGATAGCCGATGAGACCCACTTTGCTAAAACTCCTTCCCTAAATGTTGCGAAACTCTTTTCACTTACAGTCAAAGCGCAAAGGAACACGCAACACCCCATACTTCAAGACGCCTTAGGAAACCCCATAACTGACGCTAAGTTGACTGCCGATAGCTTCAAGGCGTTCCTATCCAAAACGTTTAGTGAAAGCTCGTTTGCTGCCTCTCCGGCTATCCGGGCTTGAACGAGTGCAGTCCTCGAAGCCATCAGTTTTACCCTCTGGGACGTGACTGTAGCCATTCGTCTTTATCGTCAATCTTATAGTCCAGGACCAGATGGCGTCCCAGTTAGCCTTCTTAAAGAAGAAGCGAATGATATCTTTCCGTCTATTCTTTGTTAGATATTAAATCTTGCTGTTGAGAGCAAAACATTTTCTTCGTTGTGGAAGGAATCGCACATTATGCCTATTCGCAAGCGCGCCCGATCGACGTCTTTCGACAACTTAAGGGCAATAAATACACTTCCCGCAGCCTCGAAGATCTTGGAGACCTTGATCAAAGAAAAGATGATGCGTCACTTGACAGAGAACAACCTGCTCAATGGAGCTCGACATGGCTTTCTCGAGAAACGATCTTGTGACACCTCCCAGCTCTCTTTCTTTGGTTATGTGCTGCAATCTAGAGACAGCGGTTTTGCCATTTATAACGTCTATTTTGATTTTACTAAGGCCTTTGATCGGGTCGATCATAACCTCCTCCTTCTGAAACTGGCCTCCTTCGGCATAGGTAGCAAGCCTCTGAACTTCATATCTTCTATTTGGATGCTCGCACACAACGAATAAAAAATTCCCATGTTATCTCCAACCCCACGCATGTGAGGAGTGGAGTTATACAGGGTAGTGTACTGGGTCCGCTCCTATTTTGCCTGCTTGTCAACGACGTTTCAGACTGTTTTCAGTATGGCAGACCCTTCATGCACGCTGATGATTTAAAAGTCGCTTATCGATATAAACCGGCAGATCGCAACATCGTGCTCGAGCTGATAAAAAGTATCTTCAGGCCTTCGCCCAGTGGTGTTGCACATGGCGCCTCACCCTTTCATGGCACAAATGTTCGGTTATGGTTTTTACGACGATCATCAACCGGCATAAAGCATTGATGGCCATGGACTAAATGTCCTAGGAGTTATCAAGGATTTGGGCATATCCTACTCTAATAGCCTCAATTTGTCAGTGCACTGTGCCCTGATAGTCTCGAAGCACGCCGAAACAACTAATTTATCCTTTGAAATTTTAAGGCCATAAAGGTTAGAACTAGCCTTCATAATATGTACGTGAGACCTAGTCTTGAATACTGCTCGCCCCTATTCAGTCTTCTGCGCACTAGTCAACGGAAGAAAATAGAATCGGTGCAGCACTTCTTCACTAGAAGAGTTTTAACTACAGAACACCGTAACTTAGCCTACCAACAAAGGTGCAAACTTATAAAGCTGGATCCCCCATGGCTTCGTAGATTGCAGAAGAGTCTATTTTTACTGTTTAAACTTTTGACTGGTCAAACCTTTAATCCTCTCAGTACAATAAGGTAGCTTGAGCACTCTCGACGCGCCAGTCATCGAGACGAATTTTTATTTCTCTCTATGGCATGCACAGTTAAGTACCGGCAATTCTTTTCAGTAAACGCTATATCAATTTGAAATAAGTTGCCCAAAATTATTAAAACCCAGCAAAGCTACCCTATGTTTCAGAGAGCTATAACTAGTTTTCTACATTCAGGACAACTTTCACGAATTTTGGGTGCTGACTCGGTGGAATCTCTCTCTCACTCTGATGGCGTTCGTGGACTTTGAACCCCGCCAGGCTTCATGCTGACGATAATGCTGCTGAAGCAGCAGCCCGCAGTCTGCTAACCCTTCAGCCGATAGCGCGCAACTTTTGCCGAAAACCATTGAAAGAAGACTGAGAACACTGTGTTCTTGTGCCAACTCTCCTCGTCTCGAACTAATTTCCTTAAACGATATGCAACATTTCTCCTGCTGATGAGTCAACTCAGCTTACAACTGTACATATATTCCGTTTGTATCACTCCTTTGAAGTCAGGTTTTTTCACTTGAAACAAATTCCCTATCTCGCCCAGTATTGACAAAACACAAAACCTGAAACAAAACCAATACTGGCTGCAGCATAGGGAGTTTGTTTAAAGTTTTTTTCGGTCTTTGAGGTTTTGGAAGGCGCCCAAGAGGTGCATTACCAACCCTTTACAATTGCCTGTAAACTGATATAATAAATATATTATTATTATCAAGTGCAGTCTGCGCGGGCTCGGTTTAGCCAAATTTTTATACAGTAGTCGCCAGTTATTAAGCCCCCCTCGGGCCCAGACCCAATTGGGCTTAATAACCGGTGACTACTTTATAAAAATTTGGCTTAACCGAGCCTGCTCAGACTGCACTTGATGCACGTAGTGACCCCCTACCCCCCTGCCTCTCTACCCCCAGACCCCTCCCCCTATTTGAGCACGTGTGACCTGAACACGGTTCTTTGCCCTCGGCATACGCCGGTACAAGTTTGCAAAGCACGACATCGATCCAGGCGCCGTATTTGGGGAGGGGGGAGGTATCAAATGCAGGAGGCGTGCACGCGCATAGGGTTTTTCTGAGGTGGATGGGGGAGCTTGTGTGTGGGTGTTCGACCATCAATTTCGATGACTGCTTGAACACTACCCCGGCCAGTGCACGGAATACCGCCCATATACGCAATCACGGCGCAGTGGAGCCATAGGCTACAATTTGGTTCCACTGAAACCATTTGATCCTTTGGTTTCAGAACATTGCCATTAGGGGAGTTTGCTTTCTCTCAACTGATTCCTTAGTTCGCCGCAATATCCAAAATTTGTCAAGCATTCTTTTAAAGTGATGAATTATTGGCGGGCATGAAATACTCCGTACACATACTATCAGTTTATGCTCTTAGGCTGGTTGTTCACCCAGAGCACCAAGTGGCCGCATTCTTTTATTTTATTACAGTTTGAAGTTTGGGCCTGAAATATAAAATGTATTCATTTATTTTTAGATATTATTTTACCCTGGTTTTTGGTTAAATTTTATTGTCAACCAGGCGGGGTAACTTCCCTGTAAACAGATGGCCCCAACACAGGTGGGCCCCAGACGGGGCCAGGCGGGGCTACCTGGGGCCACTACTCAAGGCTTATGTATTATTCTTGCACCCGCAAATTATGAATGCTGTAGCCAGTCTACAGGGCAATCGAAGTACGTTCTAATATTATTTCACATACAGTAATCCTTTTCGATCTGAGTATCTTCAAATGGTGACCGTATTTTCGTTGTGGCTTTATATAGCGAACGAAGTTTCGTGCAAAAAATAAATCAAAAGGACATTAAGACTGTTTTGGGAACAGCAGTTTTGCTTTTGATTAAAATAAGTGAAATAATTATGAGAAGTCAGCTTCTTAACGCCTGTTAATTAAAAGACGACTGACACGTTGCATTTGCTACACTGACTGCGGCCCAGGAGTAATAGAAGCATAGAAAAAGAAAATAAACTTAGGTGCATGTTTTTTATTTTGGCCGCTGATGGTTACTTATTTTTCGTCAGGATTTTCAACAAATTCCATGTCGACCGCCATAGCGGAAATAACCCGATTAGCATCTGTAGTGCGGTAGGACTCGACATTGGCACTACAAATGTAGAATTATGTTGTGCCCACATTTCATTGGTTGGAATATTCTAGACTAAAGTCTTTCACACCCATGCAACTGAATTTGCACAATTTGATTGGCTAAATCTATTGACGCTAGTAGCGCTAACGGTGTCAGCCATTATTTCGCGACGCACGCTGCTGATCGCACGCGTAGGTAAGCTCTGTTAGCTGTGACTGAATTTTCCGCAAAATTGTTGATATCTTGCTATTTTTTTCAGTATGTGGAAGCCTGTACACGGGACTACAGTAAGAAGGTGAGCAAGTTGCGATTATCTTGTGCTTATGAATGAAGTTAAGCGGGAAATGAGGAAGAGGTCTTGTTTCTCTATTTCCTCTTGATCTTCATCGTCCGATCACTCCTCCAACAGTTTTTTTTTTCATAGAGAATCGGAGTTGAGCAAATTCGTAGTGGAGGACTTGAGCTCTTGTAGCTCTTCAGACGAATCTGAAGTGTCTTGGGAATCTCCAATTCTGCCACATACCTTTGAGAATCTCAATCTGCCAGATGCACCGAAGTTGTGGGCAATATACAGTAACACGCCCATAATGCATTTTACAAATCTCCTCAAAATTTTGCAACGCGTTTCACCGGAGCTACCTGGAGACAGACGAACACTTGTGGGAAGATCAAATTAGCGGACATTGGTTTCGGTAGTGGGCAGCGGGCAGTACGTTCACCTAGGACTTAAAAAGAACCTAACGAACCAGGTAAGTAAGAATTCAGTGTCTATTACAGTTGACGAGATTGTTATATATTTAACTATAGATGGTTTGCCTTTATTAAGGAAAACTAAATGCGATTTTTGGCCTATTCTGGGTCGAATAATGGAGCCTTTTGTTAGTGATGTTTTTGCAGTAGGTGTCTATTGTGGGAAAGGCAAGCCGTCTCATGTTCAGGTTCTTTGTAAGCCCTTAATTAGGGAAATTTCTTTGCTATCTAGAAAGGGCCTTCATGAAGAAAGTCTTAACCGCACGTTCAACTTTAAAGTGGGAGCTGTCATTTGAGATGCTCCTGCTAGGGCATTTATTAAGCAAATAAAAAATGTTTATGCATATTATGGGTGCAAGTGATGTAAGGTTAAGGGTGTTCATAAGGATAAAGTAGTGTACGACGTTGTTAATAACGATAGAAGGAGTGACGTAATGGCAGGTCACATTTTCCCAAAAGTATAGTATTTATCATGACTTCCGATCAGCAAACACGGCTGACCTACTGGCACATCTAAACGCTCTCGACTGGTCTGAATTTTTCCAATGTTTGGATGTAAATGTTTGTACCGGCGCACTGTACAAAGTGTTGGATCCACTCATCCTCCACTTTGTCCCCCGTAAGAAAGTAATACATGTCAAGGATGAAGTGTACCTTCCTCTGTCTTTCCGTCGTAGGCTGCGTAAACTCTCTCGTCGTTTGCATCGGCTGAACGACACTTCCGTTCTGCTCTTGATCACACTGATCTTTGAGCAGGCTAAGAAGCTCTCCGAAGAAAAGCAGATAGCCGATGAGGCTCACTTCGCTGAAAACCCTTCCCTTAATGTTGCGAAACTCTTTTCGCGTACAGTAAAAGCGCAGAGGAAAACGCAGCAACCCATACTTCAAGATGCTTTAGGAAACCCCATAGCTGACGCTAAGTTGACCGCCGATAGCTTCAATGCGTTCCTATCCAAAACGTTTAGTGAAAGCTCGTTCGCTGCACCTCCGGTTATCCAGGCTTGGACGGGTGCCATACTCGAAACCATAAGTTTTACCGTCTGGGATGTGACTGTAGCCATTCGTCGTTATCGTCAATCCTATAGTCCAGGACCAGATAGCGTCCCAGTTAGCCTTCTAAAAGATGAAGCGAATGATATCTTTCCGTCTATTCTTTGTAAGGTATTTAATCTTGCTCTT
>JAYGXS010001724.1:0-12625 GCA_036362985.1 Ligula intestinalis | reverse complement strand
TTTGACGTTGTTTCGAGATATTGGAAAGTGGAGCCCACAACTGCATAGAAAGTAGGTAATTCAAAAGTAAAAGATATGATCACTGCAACAAGGAGTTTATTTGCCTGACGTTTCGGATTCTGTCGAGAACCCTTCAGCCGAAACTCCAAGGAAATAAACTTATTGTTCCAATGATTGCATCTTCTTCCGAACCGCTTCCTGGAACTCGCCTATTTGCCTCTATCGGCAAAGTAGGTAATGCTCACCAGCCGAACTATTGTGCAGAGTGGAACGTAATCGTCTTGTTTTTGTCGGATGGGCAGGCGAGAACCATTGCAATCAATTATTTGCTGCCCCACGGTGTCTTCTGACATATCTAAGACCTGGTCCAGTCATTTCTAGTCTATTCTTTGTTAGGTGGTCCAACCGCCAACTTCACGCTGTGAGGACGTCAGACTTAAAGTATCCTTTTATCTCTGTTTAAAAATTACCTGTTATTTCTGGTTGCGTTCAACTTTATTTATCCAAGCCGATAGATGTTCTTCGGTTATTCGGTGTATCTCCCATGAATTTATTGTGGTCTACTGAATCGTTGTCAGGCTTTTGTCAGATCGGAGGTTCCCCCCCTGCATTTATAGCACTGTCGTATGCGTAGACAAAATAGGTTTACCACTGTAAGAATCGTAGCATATGTGTCATTGTTTTGCTCTCAGTGCACGTTTAACGCTGCTATATACTTTGTGAAAGGTCGATTTTATTAACTCCCCAGACCCGATTGTGAAAAATATGATGACCTCGCCGGGGTTCGAAACCACTACAGAAATCGCAAGACTAGAATGCAACAAAACACTCTACCGATCTGCTAGCATGGGTTAAAATCCCACAGAGGCCACATAATTTTCTGCAATTGAATCTGCTGAGGAACACCAATAAATATATCAATTAAACAAATTTCACAACAGCCTCCCAACTGCCTAATGCTGCACAATGTTACTTAAATGTAAAGACAGGCAGATATTAAAGTATTAACGACGGTTGGCAAGAAAATAAGCATCGAGACCATGGGTTTAATCGAGGAATGAGGAAGACCGGGAGAATATAGGACCATTAATAATATGGGGAAATTTGGAAAGCAGGTGAAGGGGTGAATGAGAAAAATACTTGCGTAGTGACGCGAGTACTCGGGTGCTTAAATTCTGGTCCCGCGTATGTAAAATGCCGGCTGGTGGCACAGCATGCCGACGTATGGTTATAGAACCAACGGTATTTCCACAGTCTTGTAGGAGCCTGTTGTGCTGAGTCATTCTGCTTTCGCTCTGTCAGGGCTTGCACCCATGCTTTATCATCTACTCCGGGCGCTATCTTGCTTTCCCACGTTATCGACCCACTCCTCGCCTCATACGCGCGTACACTCAAAGGTAATTGATACTTCCGCCTCGTCTGATTGGCAACAGCCAATTGATTACTCATTCCACAGCCTAAAATTGACACAACCTGACTTTTGCTCCAAAGCGTCTGGTATTGTACGCGGCGCTTGAAGCGGCCACTGTAAAGCTACTTATGCTCAGTAAAATTGTTCAAATTCATTCTGTCTTCCCAGACTTCTGATCTAGGGGAACCTTTTGCTTGTCGACCCAACAACCACTTGCGACAGTCTATCTATTTGAAAGCCCGCAATAAATTGGATAGCATGGATGAGCAGACCCGGTGGTAATCGGTCCAACAGTTGGTTAATTATAAGTTGGGTTTTGCTTGCCGATTTAAATTCTCTCAATGCCAATTCCTGTTCAGAACTTTAAATAAGCTGCTTTTCGATAAGGAAACATTACGTACGTGGTCCATTTGGTGCCTTGGTGCCACTATATAAGTATACTAACGTTCAGGCATCAGGGCATGCATGTTTGAGGTTATATTAGTCTGATTACTTCGTGGTTTTGAGAGCTGCGTCCCTCGTTTATTGCAAGGTCGTTATCTCTAGTAGTTCATTTTAAACAAATGCGCGAGTTTGAAACGTTTCTGTCAAAACATTGAGCGCAGCTTTGCGTTGAGACAGATACTTTTGAGAAGGAAAAAAACGGAATGAAATCAGACAGTTCGGGGTGACACAATGCAGCACTTATCAGTGACCGTATCGACGCATATAAAAGGAAAATATTCTGTTTAATGGCTTTAATTGCCAAAGGGCCACCTTGAAAAAACAGATTTCAGCCAGGCCAGTCATCACGCATGCGACAATAGCGACTGCGATCATCAGCAGTCTTGGGTAGGGAAAGTTAACTGCTGCATTGGTAAAGCAGTCAGTTGTGCTATTTGCTTGCTCGATCTAGTATCCACTTAAGTTGCTTTTGACAAAGGATAACTAAACTGCGGTTCGAAGGCCATGCACCCAAATTTAATGATCTTGTACCAATTCTGCTGACACCATCCGATGGCCGAACTCTCGGTTAAAATACAAGGCTGCTGGGTTTACTCCTGTGAGTTCGCTACTTTTGAAAGATGGCGTCAAATTTGGCCTTGTTGAAATCGCAATTTCAGATGGTAAAAACTACCTGTATTTCGTGTCCTAAAACATACCACACATGTGAACTGTTTAAAAAGATCGCGACTCACACTCATTTAATTGCCTAAACAGTCAGAGTAAGAACTGTCATTGCACCGTTATCCCCTGCAGTGTACTGATCCTTGACACTCACTTGATTTTAAAACATCAGCACACAGGTTAAGGCTTGGTATTGATGCCTACCAGTGGGATGAAATCCGATTTTCCTGTGTCTACCTGCAAGCAACTTCGAAATGTTCAAGGTCAAACTCTTTTAAATTGAAATCCGTGCTACTAGAATTATATCAGCAGCAACTGCATAGAACACTAGTACGGATGGAAGGCAAGCTGATGGCGAGCATGTTGAATTTGGAGATAAATGATCGGGAAGAAATCGTTAGGAGCGGTTTACAGGTACAATGGCCTTCATCACTCGACCATATTCCACAAAACGAGGCTGTTTGTCACCAAAAAGATGCAATCCAATAGGCAAATTTTGACGAGTTTAGAGGACCGATGCAATCTGCAATGCATTTAAAATAGGTGCACTAACTCATGAAATCCAAGGATATTTACAAGTAACTCCCTGTTACTCAAACGCGACCGAAGCTGCGGCCCCAAAGGCCTTACAACAATATACTAATCTTCGTTCTTCACAATAGGGCATGTTGTGATTTCTGAAGGAATATAACGTTTAATAGATATACAAACTTTTTTCGCAAAGTGAAATATTCCGAAAACGTGGAAATTGGGAGTACTAGGTTAACTTAAGTTCTACTTGTACAGGATGACTGTTTATACAAAACCACTAGGTCAATATAGCAGGAAAAGTAAAATTACGTTGGAAATTAATCATTTTGTAATGTTTTCACATATATGTGCTCCCACATTATGTGGAATGTAATCTATGGATGTTGCCTAACAGCCCAAAGTTTGAGTATACATTCTAACATTTTTTCACGCGAATTTCTAGTTTTTTCTTTCGTTGATGCGTTACCTGAGTTGCGTTGGACTAAAGTAACCACAATTAAGCTTGATTTGGCCCAATGTGAGATCACAGGATCGCATGCCGAAATGCCGGTCAGTGAAAAATAAATTTACATTTAATTGTCAGATGCGATTATAAACGCACCAGTTTTGTACACATAGAGTAATAACCTTCTTCCAAATATTTTTGTAATTATTTTGGGATTTCTATTACAAAGAGGTTCAGATCTTCCTTGAAATTTTAATTATGACTTTACAAGTTTCACCGGCTTCAGTCAATTGACCATAAATAATGATGATATTCTGTGCTTACCAAAACCTTCAGAAGAAGGTCTATCTTAAAAGCTTTTAGGCAAATAACCAGCTTTTAAACATTTTTTTCTTATGCAGCTGTCTTTGTGTGTCATCGTTTCAGAACCACCCAATCATGTGAACTCATTTCCGAGAAAAAGGAACGTCCACAACAAAAGTCGCGAATGAATATGCTTAAGATTGATTTAGAAAAATTCTACAAAATTAAACTCTTGAAAAAAGCTTTTCTGATATATTTTGTCGTCTCTTATCTGCTTCTCCAATTTTTTATGATTAAGTCAAGATCAAAATGGGAAATTTTGGCCAGTGGATTGATTCCCCTAAAAATTAGGGATAGCTCTTCTGCTATAAATGAAAGAGCTAAATGTTTTATCTAAAACGGAACAGTTTTCAGCATATTTGGTTACTTCTAGACTCAGTTCTACAATAACAAATGTGGCAATAAAATCAACGGCGATTTTTGAAAAAAACTGTTTCGCAATGTCCCGTGACAATCCTGTCAAATTTTTGTTATTTTAACTGTCTCCAACTTCATGTCGATTGTACAATTAATTTGGTTACCATATACTAATGAAGTTCTAAAACGCATATCTTGCCTGTAACCCCTCAAATATAAAATCTAAATTAAATATGGAGTAAAGCAAAGAACAACCTTACAAGTTTATTACTCAATTTACGGCACAAAATTTGGCGGATTTGCAAAATATAATTTTTTAAACTTATTTCGTTCTTCTTTTTCCAAAATTAATGCGCCATCTCCTTATTACACTTACCTCAATTTCATGGACGTAAAACAAAATTTTCCATTTTGTGAACAGATATAATTAAAAAGTTCCTGCTCTTCATGAATGTTCTTTTATAGTGCAACATGCATACACAAGAATATCAACAAACGCCTCTATTTTCTCCCAGTATTCTGATCTGAACGGAATTTAATTCTAGTAAACAGCATTTTGCGCCTCAAGGCAACCCAATGAACTAAATAAACAGCCTCAAGTGTGCGTTTATCCTCCAATCCCCAACCTTGCATCAGATATGTAATCTACTATAATTTGAGAGGACAAGACGAAGGTCATGAATCCGATTGCTCTAACGGTATAGTTTCTAGCTTGTGTGCGATGCAGCCTATCGATAATTAGTTATCACTGAGACAAGGTCAACCACTGTCCCTAATAGATCGTGATGGGGACTTGTTGGCTTATAACAAATCTAACTTGCGGTGCCCCGACTTCATTCAGTTCGTCCACCGTCTTCAGACTGTAAAGCACAGTCCAGCTACCCGGAGTAAGACGTGGGCATAATGGTTGACAAAAATGAATAGCTGCCGCGTGTGTGCCACAAAAAGGTTGTTCTCGACATCTACACAGGTCTTCAATGAGAAGTCTGTGCATGCGAGCTTGCATTGAATAACATTTTCACAAGAGAACGTATAACCGTATGTTGGTAAATACGCAGGACTGAGAACTTCTCGTGGGGCAACCTTGCCGTCCAAAACTGTCAGTATGTCGTGACAACTTCAAGTGCCTTTCAGGTATTCATAATGAAGGAATTAAACACGTCACCCGAGTTGGATCCATCCCACATTATCTTTCCACCTTCACAGCCAAGTGACCTGCTCGAGACAATTCAATCGGGCTTCAGGTCAGACACGGCATTTTACGCTTCTTCAGCTTACACGGGCTCAGACCTCAGAGAAATGAGATGTATTATAAAAAGATACAATGAGAATAGGCCACTGCAGTCTGAATCTCGTTCGAAAGAAGATCAGAGTCATAGCGGGTGCTCAAAATCTTCCACAGCTTATATTTTTTATATTAGTTTGTAACCGTCCAGTTATTTTTAATGTGAATAGAGCGAAGTACCACAAGGAGGGGAAAAGCAGCGTCGTTGGACGCGTCCTATGTCTGTGCTCGTTTGGATTGTGCTGGCCTAGTGGTAAGGAGATTGAAAGGAGTAGTGGTGTATATGAAATATATATATTAAAAGGAGGAAAAATAGTCCACATTGAACGAAATTTTCTTTGGCCGGAAGTAGTCAGGCGGAAAACTTAACCAAGGTCAACCGGCCGGTTCTAGAAGATACCACAAGCAATAGTGGCCGATGCCTCGAAATCTATTATACCAATTGTCAGAGTCTCTTCAATAAACTTGACGAACTCAAAACAATAGTATCTGAGCAGAAACCACATATAATTGCATTAGCAGAGACTTGGCTGACCGAAGCAATAGGGATCAGCGAAGTCAGCATTGAAGGCTATCAACTCTTCCGCTGCGACAGATCTCAACGTAGGGGCGGAGGAGTGGCACTTTATGTAGCCAATGAAATTTCCTGTTGTCAGAGGGAAATCGCAGACATAGCCCTACGACGATATGAAATAATTTCATGCAAAATTAAGATAAGGCAACATCCGGCACTCAATATATGCGTTGGTTATCGGCCTCCCGGCTCCAGCGAAAGTGACGACGTAGAACTGCTAAGTTCACTGACGGTTATCTGTAAGCAGGAAAATCTATTACTCCTGGGTGATTTCAACGCTCCTGGCATCGATTGGATGAGGCCTGGAGTAAAGGCCGCAGCAGCACCTTTCAATTATCAACTACTCCAGTTTTCTTTGGACGAATATCTCATTCAACACATAGACTTCACAACCCGACTGCGAGAAGGCCAAAGATCAAATTGTCTAGATCTCGTTTTTAGTAAAGAAGAGGGGATCATAAGGGAAGTGAACTCACAACCGCCACTTGGGCTAAGCGACCACGTTGCTTTTACCTGCGTGTGTTACCTATTGTCTCCAAAATTGCAAATTAAGAGGCGCAGAAATATTTGGAAAGCCGATTTTGAAGAAATGAGACGTACCGCTTCCGCAGAAAACTGGTAACCCAGTACGAACGATACAAATGAATTATGGCAGCATATCCAGGGGACTGTAGAGCGCTTAATTGAAGTCCATTGCCCAATGAAAGTAATAAGGCCACGTGCCAGACCTCCATATGTCAACCAGCCGATAAAGAGGGCCATGAAGAAGAAACAAAGGTTGTGGAAAAAGTACGAGCATCTTCAAGATTCAACATCACTTGCCGAATATAAAGCGCAACGAAATATATGCCGTAAGGAAATACGAAATTCTAGAACTGCCTTTGAGCGTCAACTTACAACACAAGCCACAATATGTCCAAAGAAGTTTTATGGATACATCCGCAGTCAAAGGAAGCACCGGGACGACATTGCAACTCTAAGGGATAACCTCGGGAACGTAGTAACGGAAGGACCGCGGAAAGTAGAGTTACTGTCAGAGTTTTTCAGATCGGCGTTTACGATGGAATCCCCCGACGATAATTCGGGAGTAGAAGTGGGCGAAGGTACAGCCGTTATTGAAACTGTTACCTTTTCTGTCGCAGACGTAAGACATGTCCTCAGTCACATCAAACCAGACAAGTCTCCTGGACCGGATGGGATCCCTGGACTGATACTTAAAGAACTGTCGACCGAGCTAGCGGTGCCTCTTTCAATTCTGTTCGAGCTTTCCATGCGAACAGGGGACTTGCCTTTGCAATGGAAGACGGCCAACATCGTACCGTTATATAAGGGAGGTAGCAAGACGTCTACAAACAGCTTTCGGCCCATAAGCTTGACTTGCCTTTCATGCAAAATGATGGAGGTCCTTGTGAAGCAGGCCATACTAAGATTTTGCGATGAAAGTGACATCATACAAAATTTTCAACATGGCTTTCGGCAAGGGCGCTCCTGCCTTTCAAATTTACTGACTTCAATTGAGGCCTGGACAAGTGCTTTAGAAGAGGGCTTCGAAGTGGACGTAGTGTGCATCGATTTCCGCAAAGCCTTTGACAGCGTGCCCCATCAACGCCTTTTGCACAAACTGAGCGTTCTTGGCATCAAGGGAAACATTTTGGACTGGATCAGGTCATTTTTAGTCGGTCGAAAACAACGCGTTTGCATCGGGGAGGATAAATCAGACTGGGTTGACGTAGTTAGTGGGGTTCCTCAAGGCTCCGTTCTCGGTCCTCTACTCTTCATTCTCTATGTAAATGACAGCCTTCAAGAACTGGACTGCGGTAAAATCATGTTCGCCGATGACGTTAAACTCTGGCAGGTCATTAAGCGCCCAAGCGACCGAGATGCTCTGCAAAATAATCTTTGCAAACTGCAGACGTGGTCTGAGAGATGGCTGCTGGATTTCAATGTGCAAAAGTGTGCCGTCCTCCACCTGCGTCCAACAAACTACCCTATCCCCCAGAGCAGCAGGACATATCACTTGAAAAATATCCAAATTCCCGTAGCATCTACGCAAAAAGACCTCGGCATTTGGATACAGAGTAATCTGAAGCCCTCATTACAGTCTGTCAAAGCTGCAAATAAAGCCACGGGAGTGCTGCACGCTATCAAAAGGGCGTTTCTAGCCTTCGATGAAGATCTCTTTGGCAGAGTGTACGGCACATTTGTTCGGCCACACCTAGAGTATGGCATACAGGCGTGGCGGCCATGGCTAGCAAAGGACACAGCATGTCTGGAGAAAGTGCAGCGTCGGGCAACAAAGCTAGTAAGAGGTCTAAAAAACCACACTTACATAGATAGAATGGCATGCCTAAATTTATTCCCTCTGCATTACAGGCAACAAAGAGGGGATCTTATCCTAGTTTACAAGATAATAAACGGTCTTGAGAAAGGATTACGCTTCGAAGACATGTTTCAGTGGCACCTCTCGCCTCATCTCCGTGGGCACACAATGAAGCTGCGCACGAAGATGTCCAAGCTAAACCTCCGCTCTGAATTCTTCACGCAACGTGTCATACAACAGTGGAATAACCTTCCACAGTCAGTCGTGGAGGCAACTTCCCTTCAAATGTACAAACAACGCTTGGATAATTACATGCGTCCCCTCTCCTCTCTCCAAGTCTGAACACTAAAAACCAGACATATATTGTAAAAAACAATGCTACTCACTGTTTGCCAATACTATGTTAGTAGTGGTAAATTTACACATGTTAAATAGGGTTTTCAAAGGCATTGCCTATTATCCTCACCAAATAAACTGAAAATAAACTGAAAACTGAATTGCCTAGACAGGACAAAGGAGTAGGAACATACCCACCAGTTAAAGTCAGTGACCTGGCGATGGGTTTCAGGAAGGGTATATATTCCCTTGCCTTAACCCCAACATCAAGCTAAACTGTAGCCTTAATCTGGCAGGACTTTTTTGTGAGGCCACTTCTGGCTGTAAATAGTAATAATAACACTACTTCCACGTTTTGCGATAGTCAAATTTCCGCCTATCCGAACACTCCCTTCGTTATGTTAACCGCTGAAAGTTGTTCTAATATTATTATTGGCCTATAGGCATCCATTGCTGACCAGTAGAAATTTAGTTTGGTCGAATTTTTTGTTTCCACGTACCCCCCCACATATATTTAGTTCAGTAAGGTAATTATAAGCGGCTTTAATTCATTTTCTACTGTACACTTATCACGCATTAACTATGTTAGGATTATTCCTAACGAGCGGCCCAGACGAACTCTCAGGTCACGCTATCGGTCCGCGCACACTCAAAGGCCGCGCACATCCGTGCGTGCGCCTTGTGGTCGCCCAATGCGGCCAGGACAAAGGGGCCAGATGGCCAATCAAGCCCCTAGGCCAGGGGTTGGCAAGCTTTTTAACTCAGAGAGCCAAAAAAGCAAATATTAGGCAATATATTTCAGAAAGAGCCATATAGTATATGTTTAAATGAAACCTTATTAAATGCGAGTTGAATAAGCCTCTAAATTTATTCTTTTAAATAACGTTCTTATAATACTCATTGTTAATGTGACTTCTGGCGTTACATGGATTCGCTGAGGGTTTTCTAGTCTGGTCGGTAGTTGGTGAGGTTAAGCTTCATGCAAGCGTTGAGGCTTTTATCCGTTAGACGTAATCTTATTGTGGACTTGATGTATCTAAGATGTGGGAATGGCTGCCACGTAGGACAGCAACTGGGAGTTCTGTACATAATAAATCTCTTCTTCTAGTGACTTGTGTCTTTTTACTTCCAACCTTGGATTTGGCCTAATGATTGTATTGATCCGAGTACAACCCACTACTTAGACCCCTAAAGAGTAACCAAAATCATAAAATCTGAAGTTTCTGAAAGAGCCATACGTGATCCTCAAAAGAGCCATATATGGCTCGCGAGCCATGGGTTGCCGATCCCGGCCCTAGGCGAATGAGGGCACAATCTGATTGGTCGCATCTATAATGTTCCATATCATATAGTGCCCGTCGGGGGACACAATAAACGAATTCCTTTCCCTTATGACCTTATTCGTTGTTCTCCTTGCTGAACTGACATAAAGAGACTGGGCGGCACAAACCTAGCTTGGGAACCCATTACAACAAACTACGCCCTAATCAAGCATTAGACCTTCGGCCACAATTTCCGTAAGAAACTTTGGCCGGGAGGAATTTTGCCATTAGGCGGCCTCACCAGGAAGCCTTACCCTTAATCTTAACCAAAGTCCCACTCTTAACCTAAACCCGACGCTCAACTCGAACCCAAACCTTAACTCTTGACATACTACAAATTAAAACCCCGAATTTGATAGACGCATGAACTTTAAATCTAACCCTAACCCTCTTCTTAATCCTAAACCTAAGGTAATCGGAATTTGGCACAACACCACATGTAAAGTGGGCGCTTCCTGTTTTCGTGTTCTGTTTAGGCACACATAGGCTCATCCTTACCGGAGTGGTCCTCGTGGAGTAAGCCTCTGTTTAATGCGAGTCATAAGTTTATATGGCTGTAGCTCAGGACGCAGACGGTCAACCCTCTGAAAGTAACAAACAGCTGAACGAGGGGGGGGGGAGAGAACCGAAACTCGGTTGTAGAATATATAAACGTTCAGGTGGAAAATCGTTATTATCATCGCTTGGCTGGTCAACGTTGAAAAGGGCCATCTGTTTGTCAGGTACAATCGCCAGTCGTTAAAGATAAGAGTCCAGAAGACCAAACAGACCCGAAGACAGGCGATTGAAGTGAAGCTGAAAGTATTTTGGAAGTAGTTGTCCCACTCCGCAGAGAGAGAGAAAGAGAAAGCCAACTGTAGTCCCAGTGAGTGATGATGCAAGTTGCGCGCGAGAGCGCAAATCAAGCGTGTCGAGAGCCAACCGCCAATGCAGGGTTTATCGCCTGACACTAGCGCCGCAGCCGCCATCAACTAGTAGCAGCCGAAGCATTCGCAGGAGTGAGGCGGTATATTCCGACACCTCGGAGACAACCCGAACTTGGGCGTCAGCGATCACGACTGAGGCAACTGGAGGGTACTATCATCCTCCGCACTCACCAGCATGCATGTCGAGCAAAACGTACATTGCTCAGGCAAGGACCCAAGGCTGATCTGCGCATCGATGATGATATCTGCAGGGTAGTCGGAATATCACCGCTTTCGACATAAAGCACCATTTCAGTCAAGTATAGGAGGAATACAACGCCCCTCTAGGTAAGGCAATACCACCATTACCAGCTCTCTTGGGTGTAAGATCTGGCCGGAAAAGCTTCTTTTAGGACAGAGTGGCGCCAGTTCGGCCTTTGACTTGCATTTCTAGAGGCGTGGAGGGCGTTGACGGATTTGAGCAAAGACCTGGGTGGGGACTGCTTATACGTTCTCTCAAACAGGGCATAGGGGTAAGAATCACCCATAAGGCAGGCCGCTTTTGATGAAATTCCAGGAAATTAGGGTTAGCGCTCAGTTAGAAATGGCATTTAAGGTGGGTTTAAGGTTAGTGTTGGAACTAGAACGCTGAAACATCGACCATTCCTATCATTCTGCGCAAGAGGGACATTCCTATTGCCGTGTTATGCCGGTTGGATGGAATATAAGCAATTCCAGTGAGGCCTTATATGCCAAGTCACTTGGTCATTTGCTTTTTTTGACATTGCTACTCAAATTATTTTCCGTAGGCGTTCTGGTGATTGAAACAAACGAAAGGACTGTGAAATAGCCATATTGGCTGCAGGCAGAATGAGTATTGAGCCGGATGGATAAGTTCGGTCGGAAGACCATTTTCCGTATAATTGGCTTAGGAATAGCCTTCTTTCACGAATGAATGAAACCATTCGCGTTCCAGGTATTTGTATGGATAAAGAAGAAAACTTGTCAAGCACCGGATCAAGCTCTTTTTTATCCTGAGCTTTCGAAATCTCATAGGAGTACATCGTTAGAGATAATTTCAGACCCGTCTGCACGAACACCGACCAGAAGATCGGAGACAAGACTCAAACTAAAGGCTTGCAGCACACATAGGGAGACTGGCCATAACTTCGATATTCATGGAGCAACCATCATTAGCCGAGGAAGACTGACGCTTGAGGCATGCCAACTCCGTCACCAGGCATCTAGACCTTCCTGCGGCCTACAGAGTCTTGCTCCATTTTGTGAGTAAAGGACACAATAAGATCAAACCAAGCATAAGAATTGCAGGCGAAGACGACCCCACGACGAACCACCCGGAAGAAGAGGCAGGATTACCAGGACCCTCGGCTGTGGGTACAAGGAGCTACAGTAATTGCTGCTAATGACCCCGAACGACCCCCGACCCCACTGACAGTTAATAAGCATAAACCACTATAATTGTTCCCCTCCCAACCTTTTTAATTGCTGTTTCCTACCTCATGATGACCTGATGACCTTTGAAAGTTGATTGGCCTATGAATATTATAATCACCCTCCTTTTGGTTGCTGCTTCTTATCTCTGAAGATGGATTTTTCTGAGAAGAAGAAGAAGACTCGATCGCTGGGACAATATGTTTATTCGCCTGAC
>JAYGXS010001722.1:0-12630 GCA_036362985.1 Ligula intestinalis | reverse complement strand
GCTGATGACCTTAAGTCAGTCAGTCAGTCAGTCAGTATATTTGAGGGAAAAATAGGCTTGCGCCTTTGAACTCCCTATTTGTCGCATCAAAATCTCAAGAATTAGAAACAATTTTAACAAGTTCTCAGTCATGAAAATATAGACAGTCACATGGTGCAGTGGTGTTTCAAGGTTAATTTGTCACATAGTTCACGTTGTGTTGTAGCATGTGTATTGAAAGTCGGTGTTTGAATATCTACACAGATTAGGACATAACAATCGCCTCGGGAAGGTTATTCCACGGGTCCACGACACGATTCGAGAAAAAATTCTTCCGTATATCCAATCGTCCTTGGAGCACATACAGTTTGAAGGGATGCCCCTGGAGATTATTTGTAGTGGCAAGTTGGAAGAAGTCGTCACACATGAGAGCGCAGTCAAAGCCACGCACGATACGGGAGGTTTGTATCAATTCTCCGCGTAACTGCCTATAACTCAAAGGATAGAGATAACGGTTATTTAGGCAGATCTTATATGGTAGTGAACCTTGGCCTCTTACTAATTTTGTTGCTCGCCGCTGCAACCTCTCAAGTACGTTATAATCCTGCCGCATCCACGGTCTCCAGGTTTGAATCGCGTATTCAAGATGTGGCCTCATGAAGGTACCGAAGATTTTCGAGAAACAGTCTTCATCAAAAACCGTGAATGCCCGCTTGATGGCGTACACCATTGAACTTGCAGTTTTAGCCGCCTTACAACATTGTGTAGAAGGTTTGAGATTTTCCGTCATCCAGATGCCGAGATCCTTATGTTTTTCTGTTTCTTGCAGAAGGATTCCGTTCAGATGGTAAGGTCGCGCATCAGGGACCAAATTTCGATTTCCTAGGCGCAACAGAGTGCATTTATTAGAATGGAAGGACAGCAGCTATCTATGCGACCAATCGTTTAATCGACAAATATTTTCCTGGAAGTTATCTTCATCGGCAGCCCACCTGAGGACCCTCCATATTTTTACATCATCTGCAAACATGGCACACTTGCAGTCCAATTCCTGTACACAATCATTAATAAACAAGAGAAAGAGGGTGGATCCGAGTACTGAACCTTGAGGTAATCCACTCTCGATGACTGTCGGCCTTGATTGTTGTCGTCCTACACACACCGTTTGGGAACGACCAGCTAGGAAATTCTCCGTCCACGTAAGAAGTCTGCCTCCGATACCCATCAGTCTCAACTTATGCAGGAGACGTTGGTGTGGAACACTGTCAAAGGCCTTCCGGAAATCAAGGTAGGCTGCATGTACAGTTTCTTTTGCATCAATAGCCCTTGTCCAGCTTTGAATCGTATAAAGCATTCGACAGTACATTGTGAGTTTCACAATATACAGGGATTCTACAAATACTCTTCTCTGCTGGCTACTCTCAACTTCAGGTACGATAATGTTGTCCTTTTTAAAAAGGAAGCGAGAAAATTTCTTCAATTCCTCCATCTCTATTTTCAGATTATGGAGCTCCTTATCGTGGTCTAAAAATTTGTGCAGAAGCGTAAGACAGGATTTGCAAGCCTCATCTTTATAAGTTGCACCTCTCAAACTTCTGAGACTTTTCGTCCATTTGCTGGGAGGACTTTTCAATAAACTTTGAGACCGCTCTTCGGTAGGTAATAATCTAATTTGATCCTTAATACTGTACTCTTCTATAGCTCCATCGTCTAGCCGTTCGACTTCTAACCGAGGCGTCCACGGTTGGATTCTTGGCCCCACTGACAGTTTAGTAGAATTATCTAGGGTAATATTTGCTACTTCCATTTGCAAACGTAACAAATAAATTAAAAGAACCCTTGAGCTCCCTATTCATAACCAAAATCGCATAATAAGTCCACCGTAACAATAGTACATAATACAAATGTAGGCTTAACCTCAGCGATAAGTGTGAGCCAGTTGCAAGATGCTGCTACTGACACTTTGTTCATTATATCTGCCACAGTTTCTCAGCAAACGAGAATCAAGTTTGTGTTTAAAAATTTCAACAGTATCTGAGAGGTCCACATCTTCAGGGAGTCCGTTTTACGCTCCAATGACCCTCTGAGAGAAGGCGTTTCGTCGAACGTCGATACGGGCCGGTTTCATCTGTAGTTTACAGGCATGACCTCGCAGATGGTCAGTCCAAGCCAATTCGAAGAAATCATCAAATTCTAGGGCGCAGTCTCGCCCTCTAACAATACGGTAGGTTTGTATGAGGTCCCCGCGGAGTTGCCGATAATTGAGAGCGAAAAGATCAAGTTCGGTCAGTCTGTCTTCATAAGGCAGATGACCAAGATTCTTGACCATCTTCGTAGCCCTCGCCTGCACTCGTTGCAGGTGCAGGTAATCGTTCTTGAACCACGGACGCCAGTCCTGAACTGCATATTCCAAGTGGGACCGAACAAACGCTCCGTAGGTTTTCCTGAAGAGCTCCTTGTCAATGTTGACGAATCCCCGCCTAATCGCAAACAGCATATGTGTCGCGCGTTTAGCTGCCTTTACACACTGAGTAGATGGTTTAAGTGAGGAATTTATTAAAATACGGCGATCATTTCGTTCGTTCACATTTGAAAGCGGGTGCCCATCGAGGAGGTATTGGAAGGAATCGTTCTCCTCATCAGTCCTTCTAGTACGGAGTCTTAAAACCAAACACTTACTAATGTTGCAGTTTAAGAGCCAACGAGCAGACCAGCAGCTATGTCTATTGAGACTCTCTTGAAGCACTTTCCTAACGGCGTCAGAACTGATGGCTCTCCAGAGTTTGACGTCGTCGGCAAACATGATAGCGCTGCAACCCAGGCCGTTGACATAGTCGTTGATAAAGATAAGGAAGAGCAGTGGCCCTAAGACAGAGGCTTGGGGGACGCCACTCAGCACAGATGTAGGGTTTGACTTTGAGTCACCGATGTACACAGGTTGCGATCGCACTGTGAGAAAATCTGTGATCCATGCCAGCAAGTTTCCTCTTATGCCAATTTCTGACAATTTATTCATTAGATGGTTATGTGGGACGCTGTCGAATGCCTTCTTAAAGTCCGTATTGATGACGTCAACTTTACCATCTTCATCCAGTGCGCGAGTCCACTGCTCAGTGGACAATAGAAGGCTGAAAAGGCAAGAATGGTTCTTTCTGAAGCCGTGTTGGAGCCCTGGCAGTAGGTTGTTCTCTTCCAAAAACTTCATTGTCGTCTTCTTAATTATCTTTTCCATCACCTAACAGCAAATGCAAGTTAGGCTGACGGGCCGGTAATTGTTGACCTTCGTGCGGGTTCCGCCCTTGTATATCGGGTAAATATTTGCGATTTTGCATTTGGATGACAGTTTTCCTAGTTCAAATGAAGAACGAAAGATATGTGCTAGGGGCTCTGAGAGTTCGTTTGCCAATTCTCGTGCAAGCCTTATTTTAAGCGCTGATTCAAATATTTGTGCTATTCTTAAGTGAACTAATAAAGAGCTTTTAGATGTACCCTTAAGTTGTTTTTGCAATTTCTTAAGTCTATTTTGGAGTAAATGTGGCAAAGTAGAAAAAACTGAATTTGATTTAAAAATCTTAAGTGGGATAAATGATCTTTTCCAGAAGTTTGGCTAGAGCCGGGGTTTTATGAACACCTCAGTAGTTATTTACGTCCGAACGAGATCCTGACTTGAAGACTGGAAGAATAATAGATATCTTCCATGAGTCAGGAAAGAAACCGATTAGAAGATTAGCTGAGAATAGATGACTTGGCAATCGGGAAGGCTGAATACTCTCTTGATAAGTGAATTCGGAAGGCCGTCAGTTCCCGAGGAGTGCGAGTTTTTAGACCGATAATGTGCTTACGAATTACTTCTATGCAAAAATCTATGGTACTGAGCATGGCTGAAATGACGGGACCGGTTCAGATTCCGTCGAAAGCTGTTTTGCAAAGAAAGCATTTAACAGTTCAGCCTTCTCAGACTCGTCTTGCACAAAAGTTTTTTTCATTTAGTAAAGGGAGGATTTTGTGACCTCGTTTAGCGGAGGACTGACGACGGAACAGTTAGACAATCGATTTTGCAGCGTTTAACTCGCTGATTGCGCAAGATTCCCTCTGTTTGTCACGTGCAAGACGAATCTTAAACGCTAATTCGAAAATCTCTGCGATTCTAAGGTGCACAGATAATGAACTAGTAGACTGGTCTTTCAACTGTTTTTGCAATTTCTTTAGTCTAGACAAAAGAAAATGAGGAACGGTGGAATCCGAAGTATAATGCTTAACATTTTGATCGGCACAAATTCCAATGTGCTATTTGAAATTGCTGTCATTAAGTCACAGATAATTGTTAAACTGTTCGTGGAGTAAAGCTCCTGCCAGTCTAGTGAGTCCATAAAGTTTTTAATTAAATTAATATCAGCTAGGTCAAACGCACGATAGGTACGAATGGTGCTAGCCTTTTTCGTAGAAGCAATCGAAGACAACAATGGATTAAAGTATGGTCACTTGGGAAGAGGTTCTGATTGTAGTCAACGAAAAGGGGGAAATGTCATTCGTGAAAATTAAATCAAAAATATGCGGATCCCTTGTTGGGGAAAAGACCAACTGAGACCAGTTTGAAAAATTGATAGTATCTAGGAAAGGCTGAAATCTGGATGGATAACAGTTTAATGACCAATCGAATTCGGGAAAGTTGAAATCCCCAGCGATAACTTTAGCATCAAAGGTGGACTCCGAAATCAGCCTAAATATTTTGCAAAGCTTTTTACATCTTCGGATGATGAGTTAGGGGGACTATAAATGCATCCAATAATCGCCTTCTGACGGGGAGACAGTATAAAGGATGCAAAGCAGTAATTGCCCGAGAATGACTTAGCATCTAGTTCGAACGGGAAATACTTAAAAATAGCTTTAATATAGAGAAAACAACCACCACCACGCTTACTAGTGCGGTCTTGACGGTAGAAATCATACTCGTCTATTATGAGTAAAGCATCAAAAATTAGTGGATGAGTCAACGACTCTGTAATGCATATAACATCTGGCTTCAGCTTGAACGCAATAGCTCAAACTGGAGCCATCTTATTTGAAACAGATCTTGCATCAAGTAAGATGATATCTAGTGTAGCTTGGTTAATCGAACGAGGGTTATCTTTATTTAGATATAAAAATTTGGAGGTGGGTAATTTGGTTGGAAGTTTGGAGAATAGACATCAACTGGAACAAGACAATTAACATTAGAAAGCTGAGAGGGATAGCTAAAAGCTGCAGGTAGATAGCTCTGTGAGATTGATGGGCCACAGGGATTAGTGTCGTGGTGAGCTTGCTGATAGTTACCGGGAAATTGGGAAAACCAATATGGGAAATAGAGGCTGGTGGGCGGGGTAAGGTAACTTTGAGGATTAAGCGGTGGAAAGCCTGGCCCAGCATGATAATTGTGATAGGTAGGGTAAACTATACGTTTGTTATCTTCCTGTTGTATGGGCTTAATTTGTGTTTGGAAAGGCTACATTCTCGCGGTTGAGTTCCGGATCCCACCCTTTCGACGACCTGAATTGTGTGATTTAATAGAAGGTTTGGAGGACTCTGTTCGAGTAACGAAGCTGTTGGTCTACCTGATTTAGAGGGGCTTTTGGAATTTCTAGGAGGGCTACTAGAATTGCTAGCTATGGCAACTGGGGAAGCATCTAGGTTGGAAGTAGACGGGGATGTCTGGTGACTTGAGGGGGATGAGACAGTTGCTGTACTTGGGAGCAGTAATCTAGGTTTGCCAGGAATAAGAGTAGATGGCTCGCTAGGCTTTCTAGGGCTACGACCAGGAACTTGAGCCGGTTGCGGTGAATTTACAATTTATTAGAAGAACTTGACACTTTTCTTCGCTCAATTGGAGTGAGATCATGACAGAGGAAATACTTTGTATTTATGATAAGAATCATTTCTATATTTAAGGCCCAAGGAGCCCTGTCGTTACAAACTTTATAATATCGTGAAAATAAAAATAATAATGATAAACAGTGAACTCTTATAAAATAATTGTCATCGGCAGTAAAAAAAAACTCCTAAATCGGTGGATGAGTTCAGCGGGTCACCGACTTCCAAAAACTATAGGAGAAAACCTGCCTTAATAGGTAACAAGGTTTGATGTGGTTAGATTGGGACCTGATGTTAAGGGTTCAGGACGTTTATGGTCATGGGAAACAATAATATATCGTTGAGTTAAGAAGGGGTCATCCCAGACAACAGGAGAAAAAGTAGAAGTCAAGGCAAGATCACTGAGATGCGACCCACCTGACTCCAGAGCCCATCGAAAAGTTGGTGATAACCATTAATAGCGACATCGAAGACCACAGCGAAGGTTGCAAAAACGGAGAGTAGTTCGCAGCCCTTGGAAGTGATGCTTGACTCTGACTTCAGAGCCTGACCTTGACCTTGAACGCGGTTTGTTCAAATTCGAAGATAAGTGAAGCTTTATATAAATTGATTTATATAAGAGAAGAAACGACTCAAAGTCTTTGGTTTTTTTAAATAAATTATCAGTAAGTTACAGTTGACTATCTTAGCCAAAATCTGCTACCAAACTCCTTCGTTGATTTGGTCAGATATTGTCCTCTGTTTCATAGAACGCTGTACAAATCATTTGTTTTGTACCCGATATACAAGGGCGGAGCGCGAACGAAGGTTAACAATTACCGGCCCGTCAGCCTAACTTGCATTTGCTGTAAGGTGATGGAAACGATAATTAAGAAGACGACAATGGAGTTCTTGGAGGAGAACAATCTACTGTCAGGGCTCCAACACGGCTTCAGAAAGAACCATTCTTGCCTTTCCAGCCTTCTTCTCTCCACTGAGCAGTGGACTCGCGCACTGGATGAAGATGGTAAGGTTGACGTCATCTATACGGACTTCAAGAAGGCATTCGACAGCGTCCCACACAAGCGTCTAATGTATAAATTGTCAGAAATTGGCATAAGAGGGAACCTGCTGGCATGGATCACAGATTTTCTCACAGGGCGATCGCAAACTGTGTGCATCGGTGACTCAAAGTCAAGCCCTACAAATGTTCTGAGTGGCGTCCCCCAAGGCTCTGTCTTAGGGCCACTGCTCTTCCTTATCTATATCAACGACTGTGTCAACGACCTGGGTTGCAGTGCTATCATGTTTGCCGACGACGTCAAACTCTGGAGAGCCATCAGGTCTGACGCCGATAGGAAAGCGCTTCAAGAGAGTCTCAATCGACTTAGCTGCTGGTCTGCTCGTTGGCTTTTAAACTTCAACATTAGTAAGTGTGTGGTTTTAAGACTCCGTACTAGAAGGACTGATGAGGAGAACGATTCCTTCCAATACCTCCTCGATGGGCACCCGCTTTCAAATGTGAACGAACAAAAGGATCTCGGTGTTCTGATAAATTCCTCACTCAAACCATCTACTCAGTGTGTAAAGGCAGCTAAACGCGCGACACAGGTGCTGTTTGCGATAAGGCGGGGATTCGTAAACATTGACAAGGAGCTCTTCAGGAAAACCTACGGAGCGTTTGTTCGGTCCCACTTGAAGTATGCTGTCCAGGCCTGGCGTCCGTGGTTCAAGAAGGATTATCTGCACCTGGAACGAGTGCAGGCGAGGGCTACGAAGATGGTCAAGAATCTTGGTCATCTGCCTTATGAAGACAGACTGACTGAACTTGATCTTTTCCCTCTCAATTATAGGCAACTCTGCGGGGACCTCATACAAACATACCGAATTGTTAGAGGCCGAGATTGTGCCCTAGAATTTGATGATTTCTTCGAATTGGCTCGGACTGACCATCTGCGAGGTCATCCTTTTAAACTACAGAGGAAACCGGCCCGTATCGACGTTCGACGAAACGCCTTCTCTCAGAGGGTCAGTGGAGCGTGGAACGGACTCCCGGAAGATGTGGTCCTCTCAGATACTATTGACATTTTTAAACACAAACTTGATTCTCATTTGCTGAGAAACTGTGGCAGATATAATGAACAAAGTGTCAGTAGCAGCACCTTGCAACTGGCTCACACTTATCGCTGATGTTAAGCCTACATTTGTACATTTGTATTATGTACTATTGTTACGGTGGACCTATTATGCGATTTTGGTTATGAATAGGGAGCTCAAGGGCGAAAGCCTTCTTCCCTTAATAAAGTGACTTAAAGTGACTTCTAGTATTTTATAGTTTATTTGTCAAAAACGCATTACTCAGACATATATTTAGCATTAAAAAATCCTTAACTGGAAAATTTTATTAGAAACAATGACTGACGCGAAAGTTGTTGTGGATCAAATCGATCTGTCAGCCCTCTTAAATCTAACAATCTTTATTGAAAAGTATGAACCTGTATTTAAGATTCTTAATTCACTTTTGGACTCCAATTCATTTGAAAGCAACCTCACGAATTTACCTCAGATTGAGTCTGTGGTGCATTTAGTATCAACAGCAGTTTCAGATAGATCAAAACGTAGCTGTAATATAATCTTCCGCAACTTTCCTCAAACGAGTAATCCAATGGTAGCAATACAAAGCGTATTTCAACAATGTGGGATAAGTATAGGCATAGTGTCTATCAAAAGACTAAATTCGCGAAGTAAAAACAAACCGATTTTGCTTACATGTTCTTCCCACGCCGAAGCTCAAATGCTACTGCAAAACTCTGAAATAAATAGGAGTTTCCGGAGTTTTAAAACATATATAGGCCCTGACTTGACCCCAATGCAGCGCAGACAAGTTTTTCACAAAGACAAAGGGCGTAAACAAAGTCAGCCGCATAAAGTCGTTAAGGACGGAAACACTCCACAAAATGCTACTTCAGAGGAACAATTAACGAGTTCCTCCTCATCTGGGAAGGAAAACGAAAACTATCAACGTAGCATCAGCTTAGATGACTTGAGAGCGACTTCTTCTAATTACAATAATGACAAACCGAAAGCAAATAATAAACCTACCGAAGCAATTAAGGGAAAGAATAAGGTTCAAACAAAAAGACCCCGAAATAGTACAACCCCATTAGACATGACCAACACTTTTCCTGAATCTAATCAAGATACACCGATAAATAACCACACATGTCTAAACATGTCCATAAATAGCAATACCAGTCCTAACTCAACGAACCAAAGTAGTAAACCAGTGTTAGATTATCTCCCCCGAACAACCCAGAATAGACCACCAGTCCCAAACAGAATTTCATATCAAAACGAATATCCGTATTTAAATGCACACCCTAATATGACACCTAACCCCTTCTCTCAACCCATGTATCCTAGCCCATACACAAGACGACCACCGCACACCCAACCCTTTCAATATAACACACACAATCAAATCCCACCTCGCACAACTCCATACCCTCCGATAGTTACACAATGCCATCGAATTCCACCACTCTCATCACCAATTTTTCCCAATAATGCACAATTCGCCACAAATAGTCCAACACCACCATATTATCCACCAATCACACAATTTCCGCACATGAGCCCTCAACACAATCAACCAAGTAATAGGAATCCATTTTTTCACAACAGATTCCAGCTTTTGTATCCGACACCATAAGTGTTGCTCTTATTAATGCTAGATCGATAGTAAACAAAGTTCCACGACTTAGGACTTTTATTGATACACACAATCCCGATATAGTCTTTTTGACAGAAACATGGGTAAACGAATCAACCTCCAATGCTTCACTTTTTATAGCAAACTACACCTTCTATAGACAGGACCGTGTGAATAAACGAGGAGGAGGTTGTATGATCTACATTAGATCTACCATAGAACAGAGTGGCTTTGAGGTTCTTCAGGAGACGTTCAATGGCGAAGCGTGCTTCGCTATAATAACATCCAAGACCCTTAAAAGCATTCTAATTGGATGTTTGTACACCCCTCCGGAATATAGTAATGATGACACTGGTCTTACAAATCTACTAGATATTCTTTCGAATATCCAAACCGAATATAAGATAATCGCAGGAGACTTAAACCGTCCAGAAATAAACTGGACAGAACTATCAGCCCCATCCAGACATGATGAATTATTATCATCAATTGTGTTTCATAACTGGACGCAAATAATAAGCAAACCAACCAGGGGAAACAATATACTCGATGTTATTCTCACCAATGATATCTGGCCCTTATATACGCACTACGACAGCTTAACCTTTGATAGTAAATAAATAAATAAATAAATTTTATATTTTAGGCCCGGAGGGCCTCGTCATTGCTAACTTAGTGCTGTGGAAAAATAAATACACAGTTGATAAATGCTGCTCTCCATGAAACAACCACATAGACAGCGGGAGCGTTTAGTAGTGTTGGTAGATAAATTCGTCATATCGTCATTTTAAAATAGTAGTCAACGCATGGTGAACTAAGAAGGAAGCAGTGAAAAAAAACTCCTACCATTTAAGCTGGGGCGGAGTTCAGCGAACCCCTGCTTAAAAAAAACAAAACGTAGGAGAAAAAAACTGCTTCAAAAAAGTTAAGGGGTTTGGTTGAGAGGATTGATTGTAGTGCAAATGAGACAGGACTGTTGATGAGAACGAATGAGGGTGGGAAACGCTTCTTATGATTGGAGACATCATATAATAGCAGAGGCTGTCTTTCACCATTGTTACACCGCCCGACTGGCTTCATGATCAACCATCAGGGAGATGAGACCGGAGCAGACCATCGCGGACAACAGAGTCAGGAAGATGAGGGAACGGCAGAGGTCACCTGATCATCAACGAAACGTCCGAGCTGTGACCTTGTAGACTGCGGAGTTAAGCGACGAGCTGGCGAAAATAGCAGAACCGCCACGAGCATGACTAAGGACCATGAAGCCTATCGTCAGGGTAGTAAAACGGAGAATAGAGAAAACGGCAATGATGAATGGACAGAGAAGTGGACGAAACATCGTTGTAAATATCACTGAAAGAATGAAGAAATAGACATGTATGGAAAAAATTTGATATAAACATAACAACCTCAGATACCAGGGGGACCCTTTTCAAAGTCCAAAAGTTGTGTGTTTGGGAAGGAGACGGATAACAAGGACTTTATATCTTCTGAAGTTAAGTGTTTACGTAATTTGACTTTAAAACCTGCTAAGTTAGACGACAGCCTAATTTCGAGGGGAATATTATTCCAGAGGAAGGCATATTTGGAGGCAAAGAAGTGAGAATGGTTCGAAGTGGAGCTTAAGGGGGGTGCAATAATCCTGGAGGAATTACGGGTGGCATAAGGTCTATCTGCGGGAATGAGAGCATTGATTCGTGGAAGGTTAGGGGTAGAGTTAACGCGAAAGAGGAAACAGAGGCCCGCTTCGAGTCTTCTGACCTCTTATAATGTATCAGAAATATAAATACTAATGATGTAAATCTCAATCTCACTTAGATATTCGACAAACGAAAGGCCAAATGTCTTCTGCCGATGCACTTGAATGACGATGGAATTTCGCAGCTGCCTCGACCCACCTCAGACATCTGCAACGTCCCATCTAATTAGCAAACTTGTGCCACCGGACAATGATTGTAATCTCCGTATCGAGCAGAGCCATGCATACGGTAGATGCCATATCATCAGCTGATATTTTCACCTTCAAACTGACCGCGGCTAAGTAAACCTCAGTTAAAGGACAATACAGTTTTTCCAGACCCCAAGTATTCTTACTATAAAACCGTAACACCTACAATGTATAACTTTATTATTTTTTTTCATGTTTTCCTCGATTTGTTCCCTAGAAGTCAGGTTTTTTTCACTTAAAACAAACTCCTTATTTCGCACACTATTGACCTAGCAAAAGACCAAAACAAATACAATTGTCACTGCGAAAGAAGGGGTTTGGGTTAGGTTTTTTCCTGCCTTCCGGGATTTTTTTTGACGGCGCCAAAGATGTGCTTTACAAATAAACCTTATTATTAAATGTCATGTTCGCTAACTGACATCTCTCCGTATAAGAAAGCGTGGATCGAGGAAGAGCGAATATTTTGCGAGTAAATACCCTCTGTACATTTTCAATCTTACTGCGGTCTGAAGCATTCATTAGACCAAAGAGGGGACAGCAGTATTCTAGGATGGGTAGAACATACATGCGATAAAGTTTTAACTTTATTTCCAGCAGGAAGAAATTGTGTGATATAAAACCACATATCTGTGCAGCCTTCGCAGATATTCGATCGGCATGAGGCGACAATGCTAGTTTATTTGTGTAGCTTAGACCTAAGTCTTTTATAGTGGATCGTTCTAAAATTGGAGCATTTTGAAAGACTAGGGGACGAGGAAGCTTGGCGGGACCAAAACACATGAAACTACACTTGGATGGAGAGAATTCCATCTGCCAGGTAGCACTCCAACGTGAGAGTGTAAGTAGGTCCGCATTTATTTTATCAACGCATATGCTTGCCGTGTCCTTAGAAAACGAGTATATGCATTTTAGGTCGTCTGCATAAATGAGAGTGTGTGAATTTTTTAGAACAGTCGAAATTTCGTTTATGTATAGAATGAAGAGTAATGGACCCAAGACAGTGCCTTGAAAAACGCCACTCGTGATCAGCTGAGAAGTGGAGTAACTATTACCCACTAGGACCTTCTGGCTGCGGTTAGACAAGTAGGAACCGATGAAGTCGAGGAGAGGGGGACGGATGCCAATGGCTTCCAGTTTTACCAGAAGCCGTCTGTGCGGTACC
>JAYGXS010001720.1:0-12655 GCA_036362985.1 Ligula intestinalis | reverse complement strand
CGCTCCAAAGTTTTATATCATCGGCAAACATGGCGATGCCGCAATCCAGTTCGCGGACACAGTCGTTGATGTAGATAACGAACAAAATAGGGCCGAGAACGGAGCCTTGGGGAACATCACTCTCAACCTCAACCTTGGCTGACTGTTTGTCGCTGATGTGGACAGTTTGCGAGCGACCGATTAGGAAGCTTTTTATCCACGTAAGGAGCCTACCTCTTACTCCTATGCGGCTGACTTTATAAAGGAGGCGGTGGTGCGGCACGCTATCGAAAGCCTTTTTGAAGTCAATATAGACAGCATGCACTGAGTTTCCACTATCGACTGCCTCAGTCCACCGTTCTAAACAGTAGAGCAAGTTTGTAACGCAGGACCTACCCCTACGAAAACCATGCTGAGCATCCGATAGCAGATGGTTTTGTTCCAGGAACTGCATAAGTTGTTGCTTGATAATTTTTTCCATAATTTTGCAACAGATTGCAGTAAGGCTGACTGGTCGGTAGTTATTCGCTGAGACCCGGCTTCCCCCCTTGTATAGTGGTGTAATCCTCGCAGATTTCCAATCTACTGGTAGGCATCCGGTTTCGAAGGAGGTTTGGAAGAGCATAGAGAGTGGTTTGGCCAACTCATTGGCGAGCTCCTTCAAAATCTTGGCTGGTACGTTGTCAGGACCTGGTGACTTAGATTCTTTTAAGCTTAAGAGTTCCTTAAGAACAGCAGCCTCGGGGAATTGGACAGTCTCAAATACTGTATCCGCTTCGGTGTCGTCGGTGGGGTGATCGTATGCCGTTTCCTTTGTGAAGACTGATCGGAAAAATTTCGACAGATGATCAGCCTTCGCTTCATCATCTATCAAGTCTCTTCCCTCGGCGGTCCTTAGCAGGGGTATCGGATCCTTGTTTTTAGTAATTTGCCTGAGATAACTGTAAAACAGTTTGGGGTTCACTGTGGCCCGGTTTAGCAAGTCTGCTTCGAAAGCCCGTCTTGTTTTGAGAATAAGACCCTTGACCCGGTTTCTCTGAGTTTTGTAGGCACTGACAGATGCAGGAGTCCTGTCTGCTAGCATTTTTTTCCACAGCTTCCGCTTTTTGTTCACTTCTATTTTTAAGGCCTGCGTAAGCCATCGCGGTCTAGTGTTCACCTTTTGTCGCGAAATTGGACAGTGGTTGTCGATGAGTCTGTGCAGTGTGGTCCGGAACGCTTCCCAGTCCGCAGTTATGTTTCCAGAAAATAGAGTTTCCCAATCGGCGTGCGTGAGTTCGGTCTTCATTCGATCGAAATCGCCTCGCCAAATATTTCGTCTGGCTGTTGAGGGTCTCTCCGGTATTGAGAATAACGAGTACTCCCATAGCAGTACAACATGATCGCTTTTACCTAGTGGTGGAAGACATGACACTTCGTCGATGCTGTCCTGCGATTTCGTGAGAACGAGGTCCAGACAGTTGGACTGTTGGCCATCGCGCATCCTTGTCGGAAAAGTGACGTGTTGCGTGAGAAATAACTTCAGAGTCATGCTCAGAAGGCAGCTGTCGAAGGTTAGATCGGAGCTATGTGCGCAGGCCGCACCCCAGTCGATGTGAGGCGCGTTAAAGTCCCCCACAATCAGGATGTCCGATCGGGCAGTAATCTTTTCCAGCTCCTCTAGCAAGGAGGCATCCACTACTGGCTCTCTTCTCTTAATTATCGTTTCCATCACCTTACAGCAAATGCAAGTAAGGCTGACGGGCTGGTAATTGTTGACCTTCGTGCGGGTTCCGCCCTTGTATATCGGGTAAATATTTGCCATTTTCCATTCGGATGGCAGTTTTACTAGTTCAAATGACGAACGAAAGATATGTGCTAGGGGCTCTGAGAGTTTGCTTGCCAATTCATTCAAGAATTTGGCTGGTATATTGTCTGCACCGGATGACTTTGCTTCTTTGAGGCTCTGCAGCTCCCTCTTAACTACAGATGTTGGAAATAGTAGAGAATGGAGTGCCAGGCCGGCGTTTACAACAGCACTGTTGGCATTATCAAAATGAAGCTCGCTTTCCCTAGTGAATACCGAGGCAAAGAACTGGCTACAGTACTCGGCTTTCTCGTCATTCTCAACGACTTCTCCGCCATCATCATTCTTAAGTACTGCGACAGGATCCTTGTTTTTTAATCTAATAATAAATAAATAAATATATTTTATATTTTAGGCCCGGAGGGCCTCGTCATTGCAAACTTAGTGCTGTGGAAAAATAAATACAAAGTTGATAAATGCTGCTCTCCATGAAAAAACCACATAGACAGCGGGAGCGTTTAGAAGTGTTGGTCGATTAAATTCATATTCACCAACATATCGTCGCTTTAAAATAGTCGTCAACGCATGGTGAACTAAGGAGGAAGCAGTGAAAAAAAAACTCCTAATATATAAGCTGGGGTGGAGTTCAACGAACCCCCATTTAAAAAGAAAACAAAGTAGGAAAAAAAGCTGCTTCAAAAAAAATTAAGGGGGTTGGTTGAGAGGATTGATTGTAGTGCAAATGAGACAGGACTGTTGATGAGAACGAATGAGGGTTGGAAACGCTTCTTGTAATTGGAGAAATCATATAACAGCAGAGGCTGTCATTCACCATTGTTACACCGCCCGACTGGCTTCATGATGAACCATCAGGGAGATGAGACCGGAGAAGCGATCGCGGACAACAGAGTCAGGAAGATAAGGGAATGGCAGAGGTCACCTAATCATCAACGAAACGCCGGAGATGTGACCCTGTAGACTGCAGAGTCCATCGACGAGCTGGCAAAAATAGCAGAACCGCTACGGGCATGACTAAAGACCATGAAGCCTATCATCAGTGTTGTAAAACGGCGAATGGAGAAAACGGCAATGATGACTGGACAGAGAAGTGGACGAAACATCGTTGCAAATATCCCTCAAAGGAGGAAGAGATAGACAGGTATGGAAAAAAAATTTGATATAAACAAATCCACCTCAGATACCATGGGGACCCTTTTCAAAATCCAAAGGTTGTGTGTTTGGGAAGGAGACGGATAACAAGGACTTTATATATACCGAAGTTAAGTGTTTACGTAATTTGACTTAAAAAACTGCTAAGTTAGACGACAGCCTAATTTTGAGGGGAATATTATTCCAGATGAAGGTATATTTGGAGGCAAAGAAGTGAGAATGGTTCGAAGTGGAGCTAAAGGGGGTTGCAATAATCCTGGAGGAATAACGAGTGGCATAAAGTCTATCTGCGGGAATGAGAGCGTTGATTCGTGGAAGTTAAGGGGTAAAGTTAACGCGAAAGGGGAAACAGAGGCCCGCTTCGAGTCTTCTGACCCAAAAAAGGGGCATGTTCGCTAACTGACATCGCTCCGTATAAGAAAGAGTGGATCGAGGAAGAGCGAATATTTTGCGAGTTAATACCCTCTGTACATTTTCAATCTTACTGCGGTCCGAAGCATTCATTAGACCAAAGAGGGGACAGCAGTATTCTAGGATGGGTAGAACATACATGCGATAAAGTTTTAACTTTATTTCCAGCAGGAAGAAATTGTGTGACATCAAACCAAATATCTGTGCAGCCTTCGCAGATATTCGATCCGCATGTGTGACAATGCTAGTTATTTGTGTAGCTTAGACCTTAGTCTTTTATGGTGGATCGTTCTAAAAGTGGAGTATTTTGAAAGGCTAGGGGACGAGGAAGCTTGGCGAACCGAAACACATGAAACTACACTTGGATGGAGAGAATTCCATCTGCCAGGTAGCACTCTAACGTGAGAGTGTAAGTAGGTCCGCATTTATTTTATCAACGCATTTACTTGCCGTGTCCTTTGAAAATGATTATATGCATTTGAGGTCATCTGCATAAATGAGATTGTGTGAATTGTTTAGAACAGTCGAAATTTCGTTAATGTACAGAATGAAGTGTAAAAGGCCCAAGACAGTGCCTTGAAAAACGCCACTCATGATCAGCTGAGAAGTGGAGTTACTTTTACCTAATAGGACCTTCTGGCTGCGGTTAGACAAGTAGGAACCGATGAAGTTGAGGAGAAGGAGACCGAGGCCAATGGCGTCCAATTTTACCAGAAGCCGTCTGTGCGGTACCTTGTCGAAGGCTTTGCTCAGGGCAAAGTAGATAACAACCGTGGATTGCCGCTCGTTACGGAGGGAATTGATCTGGTTAAGAAAAGCTAAGTAACACGTCTCGCATGATCTTCCGGGTAGAAAACCATGCTGCGAGTCACCTTAAAGCTTGTTTTTTTGACAAAAATCGAGAATTTTATTAAACATTATCTTCTTCAGAAGTTTATCTAGGGCCGGGGTTTATGAACACTGTGGTAGTTATTTATGTCCAAACGAGATCCTCATTTAAAGACTGGAAGAATACTGGATGTCTTCCAAGTGTCAGGAAAGTAGCCATTTAAGGGATAGACTGAAAATATATGGCAGAGTAATTTGGGAAAGGTCAACACTCTTTTGATAACTGAATTGGGGATACCATCAGTTCCGGAAGAGTATGAGTTTTTAGACAAATTATCTGCTTAAGAATTAATTCTATGGAGAAATCAATGTCTCCGAGAGTATTGTCTGAGTATGGTTGAAAGGACGGGACCAGTTTGAATTCTGTCGTAAAATGCTTCGCAAAGAAAGCATTGAATAATTCAGCCTTATCATACTCATCTAGTACAATTTTTTTATTTTCATTAAGCAATGCGGGTATTTAAATTCCTCGTTCTGCGGAGGACCTACGACGAAACAGTTGTGCAACCGATTTTGCAGAGTTTGACTCGCTCAGGGCGCAAGATTCCCTGTGCTGGTCACGTGCAAGACGAATCTTTGACGCTAATTCGAAGATCTCTGCGATCCTTAGATACACAGACAACAAACTAGTAGATCTATCTTTCAGCTGCCGCCTCAATTTCTTTAGTCTGAGCAAACCAAAATGATTGACGGTTGATTCTGGTGTGTAGGGTTTCGCAATTTTAGTGGGCACAAATTCCAGCATTTTATTAGAAACGACCGACATGAGTTCAGAAAGATATGCAGCGTCGTTAATTAAAGAGAGGCCTTGCCAATCTAATGAGTCAAGAAAATTGTTGATTGAGCTAATATCTGCGAGGTCATACCCATGATAGGTACGACGAACACTAGCATTTTCCGTAGAAGGAAGCGGAAGGCAACAGTGAATTAATGTGTGATCACTTTGAACGATGTCCTGCTTAAAATCAACGAAGAGAGGGGCAATACCATTTGTGAAAATCAGATCAAGGATATGATTCTGTCTTGGTGGAGAACTAAACAGTTGATACCAGTTAGAAAAATTAATGGTATCTCGGAAAGGCTGAAATTTAGGTGGACAATAGTTTTAAAGCCAGTCGATTTTAGGAAAATTAAAATCTCCAGCAATAATTTTAACTACAAAAGTGGATTCTGAAATAAACTTTAACATTTCACACAAATTTGCATCTTCTTCAGATGAAGAGTTAGGAGGATTATATACACATCCGATAATCGCCTTTTGCCGGGGCGACAGGATAATAGAGGCGAAACACTAATTTCCAGAGAAGGACGTGCTAGTTAGATAAAACGGGAAGTGCCTAAATGACGTTCTAATATAGAGAAGACAACCACCACGCTTATTAATGCGATCTTGACGATAGAAATCATATTTGTCCATGATAAGGGAGGAGTCAGAAGTGATTGGATGGGTCCAAGATTCTGTTATGCATATAGCATCGGGCATCATCTCGAAAGCGAAAGCTCAAAGTTGAGCCATTTTATTTATAACGGACCTGGCATTAAGCACTATGACATCTAGTGTGTTTCGAGTGACAGGACTATGGCTATCGTTATTCATAAAAAAGGTAGGCAAACTGTATGCCATTATTTTTTGTAGAATAAGTGCGGACGGTTATGGAGCTGTGAGCATACGGGTAGCCAATAATGGATGGCAGATAAGGTCTGAGATATCTAGGGGCCTCGCTTTCTGGCAGGGAAAAATGGGGAGAGGATAAACCAGAAAAAGCTCCTGGGGCGTTTGGTGGGAATGGGGGGAGGCGAGAAGACATGTAGAAGTTAGCAGGTTTGGGTGGTAGAGGAAGGGTAAAGGAACTGATAGGGGGGAACGGTGACATAAAATTATTGTTGGGGCCGCTCGCGTAAGGACTAGTGGTCTTAATCAGTGAATGTCCTGTACGGCAACTCTGATTAGATTTAAAACTATACCAGTTTTGGTTAATGCCGTGCAAATTAATTTTTTCCTGGTTCGGGCCCGGCGTGTTTAATAGCGCATTATGCGGGGGAATAATATAACTCCCACGGTCAAAAGAGGAGCTACGTTGTGGTAATGAAGCGGAATAGAATTTTGGGCTTTTCTTCGGTCTGTTGGAGGATTCTTGATTCACAGATTTGCCTGGCCTCGCGAATTGATCGTTGTACTGCATTTCGTTGGCGTCAGAATTCCTCGAGGTGTACTGGCGATCCAGTTTTCCTTAATAAATTCTATTTCCTATTCTTCTTCTTCAATTGCCTGTTAAGGTCTCTCGTCAACCAGGCAGGACGACTAGTCAACTTGTGTACCTTCACCGGACAAAAGCTCTTAATCAGATCTAATGCAACCCTCTTGAGTGATCTCTAATCCTCCTCCAAATCCCCCTTGAGCAGGCAGTCCCAATTCAGGGACGATAGTGCATTCTTCATTGAATTGAGATCTGCCTTCTATATGTTTGGCTGGTCCTCCGTTTTCCTCAGCCGTTGAGTATGGAGTGAGTAATTCCAAATAAGCGTCGTATGGTCACTCTTACCGAGCAGAGCGCTTGAATGCACTTCATCTATGTAGGATGAATCCTTCGTGAAAATGAGATCCGAACAAGTAGCCCGCTGGTTTTCTCGAAATCTGGTTATGCCCTTAACGTTCTGAAGTAGACATAGGTAAAGCGTGAGATCCATTAATTTGGAACTAAAGGAAGTTGACGCCGCCTCAACTGTCAGGTTGTTCCATTCAATTGCAGGGGCGTTGAAGTCACCAACGATGAGAACCTCCTGGTGGCTAGCAGCTTCTTTCACCAGACCAAGGAGTGAGTCGGCGGCTCCACTCAAAATGTTTGGTGGCCGGTAAACGGCCAGGAATTGAAGGTTCTGTGAATTCACCTTCTTGATCTTTAACCAGATGGACTCATACTCCAGGGCTAGAGTGTGTTCTCTTTCTACAACAGAGATTTCAGTTCTGACATACACGACAACCCCACCTCCTTGTCGGTTTTGGCGGTCTTTGCGGAAAACCTGGTATGCTGGAATCGAAATCTCCGAATCTGCAATTTCTGCTTTTAGCCATGTTTCCGTTATGGCAACTACATAAGGTTTCCGCTGCGAAAGTACTGCCTTGAGTTCATCAATTTTTGAGGGAAGACTTTGGGCATTAGTATAAAGAAAGCTCAATTTAGACTTATTCACCACTTTATGCAGGCGGTTGCCTCTTGCGTGAGATTGCATGCAGGGAGCTGTCGGTGCTGATGGAGACGGACTGTTGTCCATCCCGACTAGGCTGTTAGTGTTATCGGCTTTCTCCAGAGGAGTGACCTCGGGACATGGACGATCTCCCCATTTAGAATTCGAAGATTGCTCTCGCCGAGTTTGCATCTCCTGTGGAGTTCTACTTTTAGCAATCTCCATTTCTCCCGCTCCGCGGGGGAAAAATCCCGCTGAAAAAAACCGTCGGGTGTGAGTATGTAAGTATTGGTTTCCTGCTTAACAATAGCTGGACCTCAGCCTCACTCTTCAGAACAACCTTCAACGGTCTTGATTGGCGTTGTTCATCTTCTGATTCTGTTATACGGCCCATTCGGCATGCCTTTAGAACTTCAACTTTCTCCTCACCCTTCAGGCGGAATTTCAGATATTCTTTAAATAACTTCCTGTCCTCTTCTAATCTTGATTTTGGGGTATCGGAAGTACCTTCTGCCATGCCTTTTATGACTTTGCAGTTTATACGAGTGGTACTCACCTTCCGACTGTAATCCCCGTCTGCTTCTCTAAGGTTTGTTTGGACAGATTCACTTCGAGGTTCAGCGCTCCTGTTGGTTTTGGCCTGCGAAGGTGCCCTTTTTGTTTGCCTCGTGCTTAAGCTCGGCCAACTTATATAAGCACTTGGGCTTGGTTGGCCTTTTTTGTGAGCCCGAGAGCGCTTCTTCGTTCTCTGAGAAGCCAGTGGGTTGACCGTTTCCACTGTCCATGGCAGACTACAACTCCGTCAAGCACCCTGGCTGCCAGATCATTTTTGTGCGTAGACACTTCGGCGAGGGATTTTACTTCACCGTACGTTAGGTTTTCTCGATTAAATTCACGCATCGCCGGTTTCTCCTCACGAGGGTGAAATTGAGAAAATATTTTCAGCTCCTCGATCTCCAATCTAAGACTATTAACCACCTTCTCAAGGTTCGTAACTTTGTTCAAAAGGGTAAAATGTGATACGAAGGCTTCATCTTCATGAGTAACATCCCTTAAACTTTTACGACTTTTAGTTTTCTTGGCAGCAGGAGATTTCAAAGACTTTCTAGATGGAGTTTCTGTAGTTAGTAAGGGAATTTGGAAACTATCACTCCATCCCGTGATGGCAAAGTGAGGTTGGTGCTCAACTTCTACGCGAGGGGTCCAGGGTTTGAATCCGGGCGATGGCGTGACTCTTCTTGCGGGATTTCGAATGCAGGCACTGGCGAACATTTTTCCCGTCTTCCATAACTGTATTGCACATAGTTTCAATTGTTGCTGTTACCATCTTTTCACAACAGACCGTTAATGAATCAAATAGTAAAGCGGCTTGCTTTTTGACTGTTGATAACCGATTTTGATTCCTGTCATCCTGTGTCTTCTTAGTGGAGTTGATCAGACGCTCAAATTGGTGTTCGTAACTTGAGTCTAGTGGACTCGAGAGACTTTTAGTCCTTTTAGCGGGGGGTGATTTCGTCACATTAATCTTGCGACTTCTGCCCTCGAAATTACGACTAAAGCTTTTAAAGTCAATTAAATTAGAATCTACAGTCGACCCCGATGGTGTGGTGGTAACGACTGATACTGGCGAACCACAGGTGTTGAGTTCGACTTCCTCTTGCACCGCGAATTTTACAAGCTGATCTACACGATTATTTTTGCCTCCCATAATAGATCAGACTGACGATAAACTATATTAAAGCTCTATGCAATATGTATAAAGCGTTAAAATGTGTAAAAACGTTATTGAAACGACTCAGCCGTTTGTAGAGAGCTGGAATCCGGGAGAATTGTTGACAGAAGACAGTGACGGAGATGATGTTCGTTTTTACTGATGTCCTGTCGTGTCTTCTGAGGGTGGAGTTATTGCGAAAGTGAATCCAATAGCTAACAAAGAAAGTCCGCCAGAGGGCTAGGTGAACCGAAATCCCGAAAATAATATTTCCCACGGAGGACGAGAAATTTAAACCGCAATTTGAAGCGCACGCTTACTAAGTCGCTGACTTGGATCGTTTGCAAAAGTGGTGTGAAATATGGCTACTGCGGCTGAACTTCAACAAATTCCAAGTAATACGTTTACGGTCTTGTCGCTGAAAGGTGATACCATTCGAGTATGACTACTCCGTCGAAGGTCCTAAACTCGAGCTAGTGAATGAACTACGTGATATAGGTGTACGCATGACACCCGACCTCAAACCGTCAACTCACTGTGCTTAAACCGCAAAGAAGGCTATGGGCATCCTCGAAGCGATCAAAAGTTCCTTCCTCTATTTCGATAAGGAGCTTTTTGGCCGAGTCTTCGAAACATTTGTTCGGCCGATGTTTGAGTACTGCGTCCAGGCGTGCTGCCCTTGGATGAAGAAAGATTACGCAAAGCTCGAGAAAAAGCAACAAAGGGCGACCAAGCTAGTCAGCAGCTTAGGAGGTCTCCCATATGAAGGTCATCTAGAAAGACTCAATCTTTTTCTTCTCTATAATAGGCAATACAGAGGAGATATGATCATGGTGTTTCAAATCGTCAGGGGAGTAGACTGGGTTGTTCAGATGAACAACTTCTTTAAATTTGCACAAACAATACATCTACGCGGTCATCCGTACAAACTGAAGAAACCCCACGCCAAACTAGAAGTGTGGGCCCACTTCTTCTCCCAGCGGGTCATTGAAAAATGGAATAAAATTCCTTTCTCGGTTGTTCTTGCTGAAATTGCGACGCATTTAAAAGAAGGCTTGATCTTATTTTGCTTTCTGGTAATACATTTTGAAGACAACAACAATTTATATAGCGTATACATGACTTTTAACAATATGCATGATCTGACAGCATCTTTCTGTAAATAGGGTTTTCAAAGGCTCTGCATCTCTCCATTATATATACTAAACTGAATTTTTTGGAATAAATTTGTGTATTTTTGATATCGACAGGTCGAATAACAAAACATTTATAATGTTTATACTAAATAACGAGCAAAACAAGCAAAACAATGTAAAGGACAATTTATATTTAGCAAAATACAACTGAAAAATGGAATTACTGATTGATCTTCGGAGTATAGTCAAGCCAAAGTCAAATTTATTAAAGGAAATACAGACAAACGCCTTTGAACTCCCTCTTGGTACATTGGATTTAAGAAATGCATCGGCATAGCCGAACATGCCGAAGAAGTCGTTGACGCAATTTCAGACGACTACTAGCTTATTTCAAGTAATAAACTCACACTCAGTTTGCAGGAGCCAGCACTGTAACTGAGGAAGAAGAGCATACGATGAAAAACTCCTAAGCCTGGCTCATAATTCAAAATGGAATGTCATTTGTGGTTTTTAGGAGAAAAACTGTCGCTCGTGGGGGAAGTATGTGAATGACAGGGGCATGATGCTTTTGTGAATGTTGACGGCAGCCATAGCGTCCATGACGAGAAATATCTACATCCGAAGGACCATACGAGGAGGAGACCTCGGAGTCACGAGAACGTCCCGATGACCGGAGATGCAACCATGATATGCCTTTGCTGTGCAAAGAGCCGAGGAACCCACCACGTCGTCAGCAGTGGGTTGATACGAGAAGGGGTGTGACAGGGCCGCGTAGCCTAGGACCATAGGTGCGGTAGATGCGACCTCAGATGCGATCAGCACAGTTCACAAAATAATAATAAGGTTTATTTGTAAAGCACATCTTTGGCGCCGTCAAAAAACCCCGGAAGGCAGGAAAAAACCTAACCCAAACCCCTTCTTTCGCAGTGACCATTGTATTTGTTTTGGTCTTTTGCTAGGTCAATAGTGTGAGAAATAAGGAGTTTGTTTTAAGTGAAAAAAACCTGACTTCTAGGGAACAAATCGAAGAAAACATGAAATAAAATAGCTATACATTGTGGGTGTTACGGTTTTATAGTAAGAATACTTGGGGTCTGGAAAAACTGTAATGTCCTTTAACTGAGGTATACTTAGCCGCGGTCAGTTTGAAGGTGAAAAAATCAGCTGATGATATGGCATCTACCGTATGCATGGGTCTGCTCGATACGGAGATTACAATCGTTGTCCAGTGGCACAAGTTTGCTAATTAGATGGGACGTTGCAGATGTCTGAGGTGGGTCGAGGCAGCTGCGAAGCACCATCGTCATTCAAGTGCATCGGCAGAAGACATTTGGCCTTTCGTTCTCATGTAACAAATCGCTAGCGATCGCTACGGACGTTCACCAGAATGTCCAATAATTCACTACCCCGCTGTTCTGTGTCCCCAGGTGAACGTACGCACCGAATGCGTGGGCGCTTGCTCATAGTTTTTCCAACCCCCCTCCTCCTTTGCGCAGCCCTCGTTTGGCGTCAGAGTGCGCGCACCCGTTTTCAGCAGAAAGTAACGATCCGTTCTCATGAAACGCGCTGCTTGGGCCACGACGAACACCTGGTCACGCCTCTCAGTCAACTTAACCGGTACCCGGCCGCGCGAACGCCACCCTCCCCCTACCACTAACTTCACTCACCCCTCCCCCTTATTTCGCGCGCGCTGGCGCGCACACCCAGGCCCGCGCGAAGAGGTCGATAAGACTTGGCGAGTGCAATCATCCATCATATGGTCCGAATGCGGGTCAGATTTGGTGATAGTGATTTTTTTAGGAGGCCCGGCGGTGAGAACGGACGAAACAGCTTTTGATCGTGGGACCGGCTGCATTGATTTCTACAATCTCTAAGTCGTAGTCGTTTGGAAAAATGTCATTTCGTCTATGTCATGTGCTTGTGGGAGGGGAGGGGAGGGACGTTCACGCGGGGAAGGGCTGTGCAGGTGAAGGGGGCGGGGCAGCATAACTCGTCGTGTCGGCCGGCCAGCTACGCTAAACACGCAGTTACCTGGGGGAGGGCAGCGCCAGTGGGTGAGGGGGAAGGACCGTAGACGTATGCATATGCCCAAAACTTGGTGGGGGGAGGTGTACGCGAGCACAAAGGGAACCACAGCACATGCATTGGGTGGGAAACACCGTACAAGCAAAAGCCTACAATCAGCGCTCAAGTAGATGGTGCGTCCATGTAACCATTGGGCATGCCTATGCGTACACCCACAGGCGCTGACATTCATTAAACCAATCAGCGCACACTACAGTTAATGGCAAGGCAGACAGCGACATGAAATGGTGCGCGCGTATTAGTAACACGCGTACGCATGGAGGGAGAAGCATTAACGATCAGCCAATCATGTGAAGCACAGAT